>CM057810.1:104774409-105001909 GCA_030067965.1 Latrodectus elegans
ATAAATTATTTCTGAAATATATAATAGAATTTGCTTTTTGAGACAGCAACGATAATGCCTTGGATGTCAGCTACAAAATGGGAATAAAAAATACACCGATGCAACTCGATGTATTTCACATTGTAATAAATAAAAGGAGAGGGGGCATCATGTAAAACGTTGAATGTATAGTTTGTGATTTAAAGATATATTCCATAAGCATTCAGGTTAAGCTGTTGCCCTTATAGGTACATACATAGATGTGCAGGCAAGCCCTGGACTATATCCTCCCTTAAGTGGTTAAAATATTCACCAATCACATAGCGCTTCATTTTATTTCTTAACCACGATCAGGGGACGAGGTCACACCTGAGCTGGCACTTCTCCACATCCACACCTCAGCAGCGGAAGGACTGTAGACTTTACGATTAACGTGGACACATTCCTAACTCAACGGATCTCCAAAAAACCCAGGGAGGGAAAATGAAGTCACCCTCTCCATCACTGCCTGTAGCAAACGAAGCTTCATGCTACTGATCTTAACGGGAAACTATACGAAGCTACTGAGACACTGGAATTTTGCTCTTACAGATAGAAGTTATGAAGATTTTTTGAGAATGTATTGCTAACCAAAGGAAGTTTTCTCAGATTACAGAGTACTTTTTTGCTTCCTATGTACAAACCTAGATCACTAGGAAACTGAAAACGTTTCCTATAGACGTGTATACAAAAAGCAGAAATTTAATGCAGTCTACATAAGACCATATAGGCAAATAACTAGATGTTACAACTGCCATGATTATGGCCATATAGGGAAAAACTGTAAGTTCAGCAGAACGTGTGGTTATTGCGGCTACAGCCATGCTGAAGACGAGTGTAATGCCAAATATCCAGAGTGTATCAACTGTCTAGTGGCCAACAGGAATGGCGCCCACTACAATGCTAACCACACTGCATTCTCATCAAAGTGCTCAGTCTATAGATTACACTTGCAATAAATTAAAAAAAAAAAAATAATCAAAGAAAATTTTAAAATGAATAGCACAAATGCCTCAGCTAACAAAAGTGCCGCCGTAAACATTGTTAACGGAGTTCCCGAACCGACTAGGACAAAAAGTACAGTTATTCTCCAAATTAACCTCATGCGATCCAGTGCACCTACTGATCAGTTACAAGTTATCGCTAACAGTCATAATGCCAATGTTTTCATCATACAAGAGCCAAATACTAACAAGAACAACAAAGTCCTAGGCATTCCAAATTCATGGAATTACTGGCTTTCAAATAATGGAAAAGCGGGGATTATCACCACCACAAACCTGGATGCTGTTCTTCTTGGTCAAAAAGAATCAGTTGTTGCTGTTAAGCTAATGGTCAACCAAAGACCACTAACAATTATATCTGCCTACAGCCCTCCTATAAACCACAGACAACGTGCAAGAGGGGAACCAACAACAGACATCAACGACACTCTAAATGAAGTTGAAAAATTCCATAATAATCTGGGAGCAGAGGACTACCTTATAGGAGGAGATTTCAACGCACACCACATCTTATGGGGCTACAAGGATAACGACACCAGGGGAGAGAAGTTACTTGATTTTATCATTGCGAACAATCTCAACCTACTCAATACCATGGGAGCCCCACCCACCTTTAATTCCTCCACACACGAAGGGTGGCCAGATTTGACGCTAGCCTCCAACACCAAGCTGGCAATGTCTTGCAGATGGGAAGTGTTAGATATCGAATCTCTAAGTGATCATCGGTATATTCAGGTTACCATGGATAAACCCCCCAGATCAGCCAAAGCTTACTAGATACAAGACTAAATATGGCAACCATCAACGCCTCTTAAAATTACTATCTCCCAGGGTCCCAGGTTTTCTAAACAGCCTGAAGAATTGCAAAACTACTGAGGAGATAGACAGCATAACGGCCGAAGTCCAAGAAGCTTTAATTGACTGCTGCAACAAAACATATAGAAAAGTCCAGCATAAGCACAACATCATGCCAAGCTGGTGGACCTCAGATCTTAACAATAAGAAGAAAGCCTTGAATCTCCAAAGAAGAACGGCGCAGCAAACGAATAATGACAGCAAGAAAGCACTGTTTCTAAAATATAAACAGGCCAAAGCCCAATATGTAAAAGAAATAAGGAAAGCCAAAAGAACTTGCTGGCGTAACATCTGCTCAGCGGCCACAAATACATATGGAAAAATCTATAAGGCTACTTTCAAAAACACTGCCCCTCCTGATAATCTCTTCAACACAGGCAGGCAAACAGGCGATACTACGCACTTCGCGAAACAAATTCTCCAGGATTTATTCCCAATTCAACCAACAAAGAATAACCAACAGATCTTCCAAGAGGATAATCTAGAGCCAGACCTAAGTAGAAGTGAGCTCAGCAGAGTTATAACAACACTACGAAATGGAAAGGCCCCTGGCTTGGATGGAATTGACAACATCATCCTCAAACATCTTCATCAACAAATTCCAGATCTCTTGTACACCTTATTTAACACCTGCTGGAAATTTTGTCACTTTCCTAAATGTCTAAAAATAGGACTCGTAATACTCTTCCATAAAAAAGGAAAAGATAGGCTTCAAACGAGCTCCTATCGGCCTATTACACTCCTCCCAACGCTTGGAAAAGTCTTGGAGAAAATTGCCACATTAAGATTAACATACTACCTCGAAAGTAACAATCTGCTACACAATAACCAGTTTGGCTTTAGACAAGGAATGTCTGTTGATAATGCTCTTAACCACCTTATACGAACAATTCACGCAGCCAAATCCACAGCCAAACATTGTTCAATAATTACTCTTGACATCAAAGGTGCATTTGACTCTGCTCCCCATGGTTCTATAAGACAAGCCCTAGAACAGAAAAATTGTCCTGCTAGAATTAAGCTCCTACTAAATAGCAACCTAGACAACAGACTGGTAGCTATAAATACCAGCCAAGGCCTTGTCTTCCATCCCCAACAAATTGGTTGCCCGCAAGGCTCCTGCAGTGGACCCATCATGTGGAATCTACTGGCAGATGAACCCCTACAAATGGACTGGCCATCAGTTGGGAAATCTACTGATCCCAAATCCAGTGTCACATTACAGGCGTTTGCCGATGATTTCACATTTGTGGTGGCTGCCAGCAGTGAGAGAAAATTGGGTCTCGTTGCAACGGAAGCCCTGGCAATCTTCCATCAGTGGGCCAACAAACATCGGCTGAGAATTTCAATAGATAAATCCGCATATCTACTACTCACCAAACTACAGTGTGGTCCGCAGATATATTTTAACAATCAGAAGATCAAGAGGTCGCAAGCTATCAAGCTTTTAGGTGTCATTATAGATGAGAAGCTCAACTGGTCAAAACACATTAAATCCCAAGGAGCAAAAGCCTCCAGAATTTACCAACAATTGCTCAGGCTGGCAGGCACTAGTTGGGGCTTCTCACAAAAGCAGAGGATCCTACTTTACAAGACTATTGCCGAGAGGATTATTGCTCATGGGTCCCTTGTCTGGGGGCGAGATCTTAGAGTCAAAAATCAGTTACTCTTGAATAAAATACAAAGGCAGTTTCTATTAAATGTTACTGGAGCGTTCAGAACAACAGCTACCTCTGCACTCCAAGTTATAGCAGGCATCCTGCCCCTGCATGTGCAAATTAGTAAAGAGGCCCAGCTTAAGTATTTGTTTAACTCCAGTGGAGACCATAATATCGAGGTCAAAATAGCCAAACTGTCCATCCATCCTGGAAAGTATAACGTTGACACCAAGATCAAGTTGAATATGGAAGACCACCCAAATCTCAATGATGGAATGTACCACATCTTTACAGATGGCTCGAAAATAGAAGAAAGATTGGGAGCTGCATTTGTGGTAATCCACAATGGAAATATTGAGCATACAGAGAAATTTCCCATTTACAACAATAACACGGTCTTCCAAGCGGAACTATATGCGATACAGCAAGCGGTGAACTGGGCAATCCAGCGGAGCCAAAAATGTACTATATGGTCTGACAGCCAATCAGGGATCAAGGCAATCGGCAACCCTTCCACCACCAGCCCACTTGCAAGATCAATTCAGAACATCCTCAATACAACCAACTCTATAAAGCTGTCTTGGATCAAGGCCCATGTTGGTCTTGAGGGCAACGAAATTGCAGACAGCTTGGCCAAAGAAGCAACCTCTCTTCAGGGTCCGTACGTGTCACTACCAACCCCGCGCTCATACTATAAAAGAATCACTACCGAGGAGGCTTATAAAACATGGCAGACCAGTTGGGACCAGGCAACAACAGGAAGACCAGTTTACGAAGTTTTGCCAAAAGTCACCCAAATTCATCAGTGCTGGCCTAGACAGGTCACCTTATTCGTCACCGGGCATGGGCCATTTCCATCCTACTTATTCAGAATAGGCGTGCTACCGAATGATTACTGTGCCTGTGGAGATGTGGGTAATCCAATACATTATGCAACCATATGTCCGATAACCAGCTCGTGGCACTTCACTAAGCCGAGCACCCATTTAATCAAGGAAATGGACAAAAAACCTGGTAACGAACAGCTATGCTAGGTCCAAGCTAATAGCACTTGTAAACTTCCTAATAGACCATAGAGACCTCTACATTCCAAGCTACAATGAAGACGAAGAGGAGGACTAAATAATTCCGGAACCATAGATGTGCAACTGCTTCCAGCATCTGTAGCTACTATGATATCCACTAATCTCTTTTCCCTCCATAAACTACTTAACTAAGTTACACCAATTATTAAGTTACTTAGGATCAGCCTACTTTCTAAATTTTCCTGTTTTAATTGAATTTCTCTCCTTATCCAAACCGTACACCACAACTGCCATAATTATCATGAACTGTGCCAAAATAGTTTTAATACTGTACAACCAAAGCCATCTACATGTCATGTCCTATGACACTGCTCTAATTTCTAGATAGCCCCAATTCCTAGTGCTCTAAGGAGCATTATTAATTAATTTATAATGCTCTAAGGAGCATTATTAATTAATTTATTTTCTATTTAGACAGCAATTGATACCCACCTTCTCCATTGTTAGTGATGCTTTGATACTTGACCCTTCTCTAGTGCCAAAGGCTAAAGTACCTATTAAGAATAAACTACCAGAATTTGTAAATTTTATATTGATGTCATTTACTAGATTCTCCCAGTGGATGATCCACTGCCTCCTTGTGCTTAAGCTATTTTAAGTATTTTTGTAATCCTTTTGTTGAATTTCTGTAAATTTTGTCCAATGTCTCTCTTTACTACTCTCACTTGTTTGCACCCATACTCTGTCACTTACCTTTTAATTGTTCTGTTTGTTTTGTTCCAATGATTGTCTGTAAATTTTGTCTTTGTCCCAATTTGATCTTACCAATAGTGTAAACTCACACACAGTTACTCACCTTGTATTTGTGCTGTCTAGTAATGTTTATCGCCCACATTAAACTAGTCCAATGGGGACAGCTAAAGGCAACTGACGGATACCCTCCACTAGCGTGTGAAGTTGTTGCGTTTTGGAGCTTAGCTCCGTTGCAGCGGCGGTGCCACTTTCTTTTCTTCTTTCCAGCAAGTCCCATCTAAACTGGTAGAACCCTTCTTGGGTTAGGTACGGGGGACTTTGCTGGTGTATACTATACACAATATCTATCACCTGTTGTTTATGAAGTTTGGATCAAACCAAGAACCTTGGATCATCCCCGAAGAACATGTTATACTACTAAATTTAGATGGTTCAACGTATTATTATTCCGTATTATAAACGCGCGCGCGTTCCTGAAAGAACTCGATGGGCATAAATAAAATATCAGATTGAAAAATAAAAAGTGTAAATTTTTTAATCGTTCCCTCATAAAAGACACTTCCTTTCAGTATGAGTAATATGTTATATTGTTTTTACTTCAACCTTGATTACGTGAAAAAATTGCCTCCTCTTAGGTATCATATGTTTAAAGTACAAAATTTATATTGAAGCATATTATTTTTAACTTGAATTATTCTATCTATGCTAACAGAGTATTTTCTCTGAAAGAATGCATCTAGAAGCATTCATTCGGATTAAATCAGAGGTTTACTGAAACTTGCAATTTAGTGTACAATATAAAGAATAAGGAGCATAAAATTTAAAATCCAAATAACTTTATTCAAGCATAATTTAAAATCGAAACAGCTTAATTGTTAAATTGAGATATTAATCTTCCAAGATGAATAAATTCATAATATTAAATGATTTTAACACTTTTTAATGTAATATTGTACATTAAATTTAGAAGTGAAATAAAATAAATAGATGTATTCTAAGATAAAAACAAATGATCTAATCCGACCTAAATCAAATTATTCCACTTAGCATAAAAAGAGAAGCTCTTTTCTTCCGCATTAATAAAAAGTGGCGTATAACACACTTTTCCGGGTCCTCATCAATTCCGTGATTATGAAGTAAAGACATTACATAATGCTTAATGGGAAGGAACAGCGCATAATTCATTTAGAATTCCCCTCGCTGACTAGCTTCAAGATAAGACAAATAAAACTTTTACATTTCTGCTTTCCACAAACGGGATGGAGCATGGAGACGGAGTGTGACCCCTCGTTTCCGGGATTCCTGGTGTCCTGGCATCCTTCCCAATTCCTCCAGCAAATAGGAAGCGTGGGATCCGGCCAGGGCTTGTCTGCCACCCTGTCATGTTGCAAAGATTATTAATGGCATGCCCTCAAGACCCGTTGTTTCGCACTGCCTTTTGTTATTGGGTAAAAGCTTCCTTCTAACAGTTGTGATTGGTTGGTCTTAAAGATTCGGTCCGTTATTAGTTACTCAATGTCTGTTCTCAAGGGTAAATATGGATATCCGGCAATCGATATCTGCATTTCTTTTCCATCAGCATTTCCAAAGAATGAAGGCTAAATAACTTATCAACACGAATTACTGCAAACAATGTTACTTAAAGATTGCTGTAGAAGTTATGAGAATAGCAAAATATGAATGAGCAAATTTGTGAAATATTTCTAAAGCGTTAAGTAAACTGCGTCATTGATTTATAAATTCTGATTCCTAGTTACACATTTTTCAGTTTTACAAGGAATAGCTCAAGTAAAAATGAGATGAGTTACAAAAATCAATTTTATCAGTATTCAATAACTGTAATTATTATATAATTTAAGTTTCGTAATATCAAATTTAAATTATAATCTATAACTAATAATAATTTATATAGTGCTATAAATAATAAATAAAAATAATAAAATTACATATAATTAATAATCGAAAATGAAATATTAAAACAAAATGCATATATAATAATATTAAACCTTGTTTGGTTTTCCTAAAATAATAAAGTTTAAAATAAAATTACTTCTTAAAAGGTTAAAGGATAGTTATCCTTTTTTATAGGATTTTTTTTAATATCTACTTGAATTAATTTTTAAAAACAATTTTATGATAAAATTTGAACAAAACTAGGGTTAGTTTTTATGTATTTTATAGACAACACCAATGAAAAGAAAAATTTTAATTTAATCAATATATAGATATTTATATAATTTTTCATTGCTTTTATAGGAGCATTTTTAAAAAGGAAATAAAAATTATGGCTTTAAAATACTTTTTTATGCCTCATATGTTATTTTGCGTTTTAAGATTATTTACAAATTACAAATTAAAAATTAGAATATTTTTAAGAATATTAGTAATTATAAGAAATATAGTAAGAGTATAATACTAACATCGAATAAAATGAAGCATATAATGATAAGATGGAAATAACAACAAATGCATGATTTTGCGCGATTAATTAAAATCTCAAACTGTTCTTAAGATTTAACATTTCTCTTTAAAAGCGTTCTATTTCATCAAGTGCTGTGCCAATAATTTACGCTTTAACTTAATCCATACTTACAACCATCAAACGTAAAATTAAATTAAATATGGAAGAATTTTAAATATATTTTTAATACTAAGAATAAAAATGAAGGTCAATTTTATAGATATCACGCATTTAGTCCGTAATTATTGATGCTGATATTAATGCCAAACTGAAACTCATATTTACCATGAAAAAATTACTAATTTGCATCAAACACAGAAACTATTCCAGAAAAAGAAATAAAAATTACATGAAATGTTTTTAATTTTATGAGAAATTACCTGCATATAAACTTTCTGATTCTTTCAAAGTGTACATAAATTTATTAAGTGTAAAATAATATCAAGAAATGCATTTAAATCGATTAATCCTCCTCACCAATGAATGTTATAAAAATAATTATATGTTAAAAAAATATGTTATCAAAATAATTTTATAAAAATAATCACCAATTAATGTTATATATATATCTCCTAAATACCTTTATAAATTATAGATTTATATTTTTTTTAATTTTTTTTTATTTTGAAAGATAATTCAAATGTAATATTTTAACACATTTAAAATAAATATCGATATTTTCAAAATCAATGTTTTTTTTCACGACTAAAATTTAATGCGACAACCTTATCTTTAATAATCTGTCCAAATTAAAAAAAATTACTAACAAGATGAAATCTCACATTTATTTAAAATTATAGTTTTGTGTATAAGAAATTATTTTTCTGAATATCTAATTTGGATTTATTTGGATATACCGGGTGATTATAATTAAAGTCCCGATTTTAAAAATCGATAATTTTAAAACTACTGGTCAGAATGACTTGATATTTTAGCAGAACAATCGTAAGGCAATGAAATTTTATTTGGCAAAGGAAAAAATAGTTCCAAAATGTGCCGATAGATGGCGCTATCCGGGTAATATCAAGAGGAAAGTCCAAAAATGTATTCGTTAAACACAGAAATGTTGTTAGCAAAAAGAAAAAAGTTAGAGTTCAGGGATTTACTAAAGATTTATTAGCGAAAAGACAAGAATACAGCGAATATGACAAAAAAAGAGCTTCATGGAATCAACACCTTGCTGATGATTAAAGCATAAGTTGTTCGATATGCCCTCCGCCTTGTTCCGCTACTAATTGGAAGCGCAAAACGGCATGCTCCACAACAGATCGGAGGGTATCTGTACTGATGCAATGGATGTGGTGTGTGATGCTTGCCTTCAAGTCGGCTAGATTCTGAAAACTCCCGCTGTCAACAACATTCTTCAGGTACCCCCAAAGCCAGAAATCACACGGGTTTAAGTCGGGGGAACGTGGCGGCCACGTTGTTGGAAAATGACGGCTTATGATCCTGTCATCTCCGAAATTAGCACTCAGTAGCTGCTTCACAGGAGTAGCAATGTGCGGAGGAGCGCCATCTTTCACGAATATTGTGCGATCCACACACTGACGCTGCTGCAGTGCTGGAAGGACATGGTTACGCAAAAGTGTTTCATACCGCTTGCCAGTAACGGTGCAGGTAACGGGACCCTCAGGTGTGATCTCCTCGAAGAAAAACGGACCAACGATAAACGCTGCCATTATTCCGCACCACACAGTAACCTTTTCAGACTGAAGAGGTAATGGCTGTAGCTGGGACGGATTCCCGGTCGCTCATATCTTGCAATTTTGCGTATTTACAGAACCTTGCAAATGAAAGTGGGCTTCGTCAGACCACAGAATGTTCCATGGCCATCCGTTGTCCACTTCCATCCGGGCAAGAAATTGCAGTGCAAAGATTGACGTGCTTCCAGGTCAGCCGGTAGCAACTCTTGCATATGAGTTATCTTATACGGATAACAGAGCAAGATCTTCCGTAGGATTTTACGCAGCGTGCTGTTCAGCATATCCAACATTCAGCCAATTCCCCGTGCACTGCTGATTCCAACATCACTGTTAGTCTGTTCTTGTAATGCTGCAGTCACATCTTCCACTGCCGCAGCCGAAACTGGTTTTCTTCTTCTACCCCGTTTAACGTCAAATGAACCGGTCTCTTCGAATTTAGCAATCATTTTTCGCAGACCTTTTGCGGTTATTGGATCCCATTTAATGGATTTTAATGTCCGAAACTTCCTAATAGCTGTATGTGCACTGTCATTGTTCTTATAAAAAAAACTTCAAGAGCAGAGCGCGATCCTTCATAGTCAGAGTCATGATGAAGCATTTAGGCAAAGAGCTGGTGCTTTGCATTTTTATGGCAGCTAAGTCTCATGTGCGCATGTCACGTATTAGTAATTTGCATATATCTTGACAATGTGAGCGCCATCTATCGGCACATTTTAGAACTATTTTTTTTCCTTCGCCAAATAAAATTCCATTGCCTTACGATTGTTCTGCTAAAATATCAAGTCATTCTGACCAGTAGTTTTAAAATAATCGATTTTTAAAATCGGGACTTTAATTATAATCACCCAGTATAACATTGATGAACAATATTAAAAGTATGACTTTTTGATATTATTTTTAAGGAAAGATTATTGGTCTTATTTTCCAAGAATACAAAACTAAATAATTTGAATAGAAATAAGATACATAAGTTATATGTTTACAAATTATTAATTAAATAATATCTATAATACCTAGTTCCTTCTAATTTGCAATCATTGTTTAGATTTGTTAAAAAAAACCTTCAATAAATATGTACGCAATTAATCTATATATTATTTTATTAGATAAGAATTATTTTCCCTCATCTTATAAACTAAATTAATTTTAAAGTCTTATAATATATACTATAAAAACAAAATTGAATCTAAGCAAATAATTCATTTAGAGGAGAATTTTATGCTACGCCACAGTTAGGAAAAAATTCAAAATAGTGTAACGAGCTTTTGTTAAATTTCATTCAAGCTCGATGTAAATGGGAAAAAAAAATGTGATTGTCTTAAGACGCTTAAGAGAATCACATTTTTCTAAGTTATAATGAGAGATAAGGAATTTTTCAAATGATAAAATAATTTTCGGATAAGAATTTTTCAAATGAATGAAATGATAACTCGTGTGAGTTTGATTTGTAGTAATGAATAATGAACAAAATATTCTTAAGTCGTTATTGAATCATATGATTAAAGCAATAAATATGTGTTATTCAAAGCGAAGACATTTTTTGAAACGACGTGCATATTTTCGATAATGATCTGAAGTTTTCAAGTGAAAGAAAATTATCGTGAATTATAAATCTAATAATGGCTGTGAATTCAGAAAAGTGAATAAAGGTCCTAAGAAAGAAAATTTTTAGTTGATTTTCTTACTTATCTGGTTTTCTTACTTTACAAATGGATGAATGAATTTTTGACTTTTTTCTAACTTAATGAGAATGAATGATTTTCTTAGCAGATTACTGAAGCATAATTTCGATATTTATAATTTCAGTAATTTATGACACAAGAATTGCGCACTATTTAGAAAAGTAATACAATAATCAAAGCACGTTTTTAACATTGAAAAATACTTCTGAAACAAAAATATATTATAAAACAACAATTAACTTGAGCTAGACAAGTGATTTGTTTAAAATAAATATTTTACAGCCCAAGTAAAATAAAATATTTTAATGTATCGTTATTCAAACATTTCTGTATAAGAGTTACTTATATTACTCTATTTTTCTTTGTTTATATTATATATCTTGCTAATATTTTTTGACGAAATAAAATTCAAACGCAATTAATCATCTCACAACTTTAAGTACTGTCGAGTGGTAAGACTACATCTGAGCAGTCACGTTTTTCTCAACACCACGTCAAACCATCATCAAGGATGCAAAGTGACCTTTATTTATTTTAAACATTCCAGTCGCTAGTAGAAGCAAATCATAGATTGTGTAAGGTATTGAACTTGTTACCCTTTTGTAGTGAGAAATACCAATTTTCTCATATTAACATATTTGTTCTTATAATATAAGGCATAATAATTTAGCATTTGTTGTTGTTGTTACTTAAGACTCTTGAGTACGCCAACCTCACTAGCATAAGGCAAAATTAAGTCATAAAGACGCTTCTTTTCTGTAAATCAGAGCATCACGAAGGTGAAAGTGCAACTTTGCTCTAAGACTCCTCCGATGGATGGCACTACCTAAGATTTCACTTTTTCAATTTTGCTTTGATCGGAAAAGGGAGGAAATTTTCTCCAAATTCAGACCATTACACCCATGGTAACTCCTTCATCAAAGGAGCACATATGTCGCATGTACTATGTGGTTCACTGGGAATCGAACTCAGCTCTTCCGGACGGAAGACTGATGCTCTAACCCCACTAGGTTACCACGTCCTTTTTTCTAACTGAACTTCCACGCACCCCATATTCACATACTTTTTTCTTATTACATATGACATAATAATTTTTACATTTCATCCCTTCATCATTAAATAAAAAATGGCATCAATTGTTTTTTTTAAGCTGAACTCGAAAATATTCAGAGGGAAAAAAAGAGAGACTAGTATAAGTTAATATTTCTTTAAACATTTCTTTTTGGTGAAATGGAAATAAAACAGGGCCTTTCAATTAACGTTAATTCTTTAACTTCCTTACTCTCCTAATCTCCCGTGAATCTCAAACAAAAAAGATGTATCCTGTCGCACGCTGAAGCTAATTATAAAAATTTTTTTCAATGAACTAATTTCTTTCGAAGCTGATGAATTTTTCTTTCCCGTTGAAATATTTTCGCCCCAATTTAATAAGACTTGCTGAGGAATGTCGCGGAAGAATAAAAATGTTACTAAAACGTACCCCTGAAATTATCGATTCAGTACTGTCGCAAAAGATCTTATCTTCAAGCACACGAATTTAAATACTGAGTCAAATAAAAGGTCAAATTCATTGCTGTTCAATTAAAACGAGAATACTAACTAGAGAAGGTATTGGATAAAATTTTCGATTCATTTGCTAAAGAGATTTAATTAGTTTGATAACATATTGAGAAAGATTTGAAATAAGTTATTCAAATGATCAATTGGAAAGGATTTTGTTCACTTACTGAAAATTTTAAATATAATTAAATTAAGAATGAATGCTGAACATTTTATTTTTTAGAAAAATACATTATTTTTCTAGAATTCAATTTAGTGGCGTTGTGAATAAATTATATTTAATGCGTAAATAAATATTAAGTGTTAGTCATTCTTTAAATATATACTCGAATTTTACGAAAGCACCTTTAAATTTTAAATAAAGAGGATGTAATTTTGTAATAGTAAATATGAGAGACTTTTAAAGAATTTTTAAACTTTAAATTTTTCTCCTATTCATATTTCATAACAAAATTCTGTAAAAAGTATATATATATATATATATATACACACTTTACTGAATTTTAAAAAAAACTTTGAATTTACATTTTATTCATGTTGATTAAATTTTATATATTATTTAAGAATCAGACAGCAAATTTAAGACTAAATAAATATTGAAGGGAAAATTAAGGCACATTAGCACATTCTTTTTTTTTCTTGAAGAACTTTGTCAGAGCTTATCAGAGCAATATGACATACAGTAAGGGACAAATTTTCAACTGTCAGGGGAAATTAAATCATGGCCTTTTTTTGGATTTTTCTGACCAGTCGATAACAAATCGCCTGGGGTTTTAGTCTCTTAAGAAAAAAGTAATGATAAAGAATTTCTATATTGGTCTTTCCCTTGAGATCAAATGTGCTGCTAGCTGTTTGGAAATCGTCTGGTCTTCATTTTATTAAATTTACTGCTCCGAAAAATTATATAAGCTTCAAAGTTTAGGAATTATTGTTAGAGAGAAATTTACTTCAGAATTTGCATATAAATTTATACAATACTTTTCCTAACAAATGATCTGCACACAGTTTACAAAAGATGTCCCACTCAAAAAATACATTTTATAAAATCTTTCAAATTTATGAAATTTATCTGTTGATTTATCCTTATTTTTAGTTTTTCATAAACTTATCGCCAGCCAAATAGATTAAGCAGTTGCCATAGAATAAAAAAAAAAAAAAAAAAAAAAAAAATAAATAAATAAAAATAAAAAAAAAAAAAAAACCATTTTCCCTTTTTTTTTAAGGTATATTATCATTTTCTGTCGATTTGGCAAGTTCTGATCTTTCTCCATTTAACGGTTTGAATAGTGAATTACTACATATTTATATTTTGTGTAAAGCAAAGGGGAAGACATTAAATACATTTAATAAGAGTTTATTATCCAGCTTGTTCAATTTTTTTAGCTTCAAATACAGCAAATATTGTAATGTATAATATGCATTTAAATTATAACTAATAAAAATTTTCAAAGAAAATTTTCAAGATTCAAATTGTAAGGCATATTAACTTTACCTTAATTGAATGGAAGAGAAATGCTGCACTCAACGACATTCTGTTCATAAAAAATATTTTTCATTTACTTCAAGGAAACTGATTCATACTTTATTGGATATTCTTTGCTATGTAAGAAATATATAGATTATTTATTTTCCATACATACCTTATTTTAATAAAAAAAGTCTTTCAAATATTAGTGAATCACATATTGTTTTTAAGTATTAATCTTTCGTAAGTAGACATTATGCAAACATGTAATGAATAGTATCGACAAGAACTAAAAATAATTATTATAAAAAATAAAATATTTTTTTAAATAATATTCAGAAAAAATAATATGTGTGTGACTATATTATCCGGATAGTTTGTATTAATGTAATTTTTCAATTGGAAAAATATTTCAGTTAATTTATAATCCATAATGCTTATAATTTTGCATGATATATATTAATTTTCATGATTATTTAATGCTATGATTCATTAATATTATGAATAAAATTTAACTTTGAGATGGTAGCCAAATTTTTTTATTTACCTTAAATCTAAACTTATATTTAATTTAATTTACAAATAACTTTTAAATGCTCTGCATTATTTTTTGTATTTTTTTGGATTTAAAATTATTAAGAAAAGAGTACATATATTTTAACAGAAAGTTATAGTTAAATAAACAAATCATCCATTCTATTGGAAATCAATTAATGCTGTGTAATGCTATCAAAAGTTTATTGTTAAACAATTATAAAAAATTTCCATCGAATAAATTAATATTATAATAATATATTTTCACTAAATATCAGTTTGAGATGACTATTTAATGATGGAAATTCAATATTACACTCTGGATTGAAGCAAAAGCTATTAATTTTTATAAAATAAGTTTAGTTTAATTTTTTCATTGTTAACAAATATTTCTATTTAATTGGACCAGATATAATACCAAGTTTAGAAAAATGCAAAAGAGATTTTCTTTTTTATTCATATAATTTTTTTTATAAGTGAAATTTCTTCAATGTATTTTCAAAGAAATTAATGTTTTCTTAATTTTCACTAAACTTTTTTATTATTAAATAACTAAATATCTCATAATTTATTTTCAAAAGATTTCCCATTTGTTTTCCTTTTAATCTGTAATCAGAGCTAAGCTTTTCTATTCCTAAATTCATATTAAATATGAATGAAAATATTTATTTTCATTACATAAAATCTATCTTAAAAATTGAATTTAAGATATACTTTTTAGTTTTTCTCACGACTTAAAATATAGGCTTTGAAAGATGCTATTAAAGTATTCTTGATCTATATCTCAGTTACTCTCTTATTATTAAGCTAAGTATGTCACAATTTACTTTTCGAGAGTTTTTTATTTGATTCTTTTTCAATCATAAAACTAAGCTATCACAGTAAAATTTTTTGAAGTTATTTATTTATTTTACTTACAAATTATCATTAAAGTTCTATTTATCATTTCAATATATAAAAATATTAATATCAAGTGCTCATGCAAAGACTATATTTTTTGAAGTGAGGATGAAAAAGGCAAAGAGTAATTGTTTTTTTAATCTCTTCCATACAGCATTTAAAGTTGTTTAATGACTCTTGGTTATATAGGGATAAAATTTTGCGAATATTTTAATTTTAGTTTCCAAAAATATGAGAAACTAAATTATAGCTGAAAAAAAAGTTTAAGCATGTTTTGTCATGAAAAGTTACAAGTATGTTCACATTATTAGGATCAAGAGGCATTTTTATAAATTTAATTTGTAGAAAATGATCAACTATAACTTTGATAAAATGAAATCTAAAATTTTGTAAACATTCCTTTGTTCTTAAAGAACATTTTAACTTTTTTCGGCATGCTCTTTACTGGAAATTTACATGCTTCTTTTGTTTCTACGTTATGATACCATTTTTTGATAAGTTCTTCAATTGTTTATTTTGTAATTATCTTCAGTTTTTTTAAGTAATTTCTTGATAAATGCCTATAAATTTTTCCATAGGATTCATGCCTGGTCTTCTTCTCCAACCATGGTAATATTTGAATTTGTTTTCTCTCTTGCAAAAATTTTGTAACATTTTTAGAATTGCGGCAGGGTGCTCTGTGATGCATGAAAAAGAAATCACCCTTTTATTTTACCAATCATTTACTTGAAACATGAGACGAATTAAGAGAATTTTTACACATTAGAACTGGTTCAAAGTTCGTTCTCCAATGTGCAGACGTCATGGACCATATGCAGAAAACACACTCCACATCATAACTTGTGCGGCATGTTTCACAGTCTGAGTTACACATTCAGGTTTGAATTCCTCTCTTGTTTTTTAACGGTTATATTGACTGAATTCACAAAATATCTAAAATATAGATTCATCACCGAAACACATTTGGGATTTAATAAAACTTTCAAAAAAGTAATTAAACTGTTGTTAAACAAAAAAATCAAACTATAAACAAAATATTTTTATACTCAATATTGGGAGTTTTCCTTCACTAGAAATATTAAAAAAAATTAAAACAAATATGTAGGTTTGTTCCTTCTCTTTTTCTGACATCTTTTCAATATTTTTAGTGAAAGAAAAAAAATTAGGGATTTAGCCATTTTTGGCGTAATTTTGGTTTTTTTCCCAGTCGTTTTCAAGGTAATCCTACTTGAGCCAAAATTCTTCTTATTGGACTTGAGGAAATATTAAGTCTATCTTGCTTCATTCGATTGCTCAATTTTTTATGTATGTCTTCGGTGTTTGAGAGACAAATAAATCAGCATTCTCTAACTTTTTGGAGTTAAAATTGATTTTATGATACAATTTCCTACTCTAATTTCAGTAAACAAAATTTTTCGGAAAAGAAATTTTGATTTTACTCAATGATTTTTGAGATACAAAAATTTATTTTTGAATATAATAAGTTTCAGTCAGTCAATAAAAGATGAACTTGAGCCACTTTTTGCAGGCAAGAAATTTTTACTCCTCCCCATAATTAAAGAAATTTTACAGATTTTTCATGTGTTTAAATATTGACATTGATAAGCATTTAAATTAATTTTTACTTTGCACAATATAACTGCATTCTTATTTATTAACACAAAAATTAATAAAAATTAACCGGTTATTTTGTATTAAAGCCAAAAAAGCTACTCTAAAGTGCACTAATTTAGAGTAGCTGCAGAAAGAGCAAAAAATTTGCGAAAGTCGTTTGTTGGTTGCTAAGGGATTTGTGTGGCCAACTTTTAAAATAAACCATAATAAATAATGTGTATGTGCCATAAAAATAAGTAGATTCCACTGGTTTGATAAAAAGATAAAATTTCTGTTTTTTTCTGGTGATTGAAAAATATTTTATTTGATAGATTAAGAGGAATTTAAAAGAATTATGTGATTAAATCTAATAATGTTAGACATGTACCGTCAGCAACATTATTCTAATATTTTTCAAAACATAAAAAGGAGAAATAGAATTTAAGGATATTTATTAAAATTAATATTAATATGTGGTGCGAATAAACTTTAAGATTTAATCATTTAATGCAATGTATGTGCCATAAAAATAAGTATATGGGTCTCATATTACTATATAGAAATTTTATAGGATTTAGTGTACAATTCATGATGAGTTTGAGTCACATAATTCTCTCTTTAAATCGCAAGGTATAATAAATAAGCAAAAAATCGGAATTTATTCCCTTTAATACGAAGAGATTAAATGTTTTTTAAAACATTTAGTACAGAAATGTAACAATTTACATTATTGTATAAATTTTTTATATAATAAAAAACGTAGCCTAGTGGTTAGGGCATCGGTTAGGGCGTTGGAAGGGAGGGGTTTTATTCCTGATTCCTCGAAAGACCCACTGAGAACATACGATATACATGCTCATTAAATATACGGAATCGAAAGTCCTGAGATTCCCCATTGTACAGTTACCATGGATGTCAATAATCTGGAGAAAATTCCCCTCCCCCATCCACATCAATGTCAAAATTGAGGGAGTAGATCCTCTGGTGGTGCCATATATCTGAGGAGTTTAGAGTAAAATCGAATTTTTACCTTCGTGGTGCACTGGATAAACGAAAAGCGCACCCTACTGATTTGAATTCGCACAGCCAACGGCATAGTGAGCTTGGTTTTTCCAAGTGTTATAAGTAACAACAACATATAATAAAATAACACTAAAACATATGAATGACTAGATTTAATTAATATAAAGAGAATTTTCTCTGTCTCTCCTTTCGTCTGTGAAATACAGAATTTAAAATTTCCGACAGTGAATTGTTAAAGTCCTTTTAATGGGAAAAAAGCAATATAAAATTAGAGATTATTTATTTTAGTGGAATATGCTTTATGTTTTAATTTTACAAAATTAAGGAATTTATGTAAAAAATTTATAGCCCTCAAGTCTAAAATATAACAAAACATATTTCTTGTTATAAAGAAAATATATTCAACTTATTGATTTTTATTTCTACTTCTCTGATATTTTTAACAGGTTCTTTTCATGCGCAATCATTTAAATATTATGATTCAAAGTAAAAATCATGCATTTAACACAGTTTATTATAAGATGTCTAAGATAAAGGTACCGTAGGTAACTGAATTTTTGTCTAAAATTAAATAATTTAAAATTTTGAAGAAATTATTCTCATTACCTACTTTTAAGTTATTTGTGAGTATTAAAATTCCTTATAAGCAAATGGAAAATTATAGAGGGTAGACAAGTACTAAAATAACCCAGTTTAGCTACAATATTTAATAAATCAAATTTTGATCACATGTCTACTGATAAATTAAATAATATCTATAACTTACTTCTGAAGAGATTGATCCTTATAACCAGATATTCATTGCAAAAGGTATTTCTGCTCAAATTCTCATGAGAACAGAAAAGAGCAGAAAAATATCTAATCGCAACATGAGCGTTTGATGCTTTATTAATCAAAGGATAATCTCTACCATCGCATGATTACTAAGTAGTTATGTTTGTGATCCTAACACATATTACTCTTGAAAATGGGAAGAATTCTGAAATGCTGTAGTACATTTCAATAATTTTCCTGATTTTAATTCATATGTAGGTATTTCAGGACTTAATGGCAACAACTGCCGAGCGAAATTAGGCTCAGAATGTATGTTGGTTAGTTACTCGGCGTTTGGATTCTAAGTTATTACTGGAATTTATTTAGTACATGTAATTTTAAATCTAATGCAATTTATGAAGATTTTTCTTAATGTCGAATTTTTTTAGTATGTAATATAATTCTATTTATACATTTTTAAAGTTGAAATAAAGAACTTAAATTTAAATTATATATTAAGGAAAAATTAAGATAAACTACACATTGAATTAAGAAAATTCACTCTATAAACATATTTAAACATTAAATGTTTAAAAAATCGAAGATAAAATTTAGTGATGGTATATCCCCTTCTAAAAAACAAATATGAATTGAAAATATTGTAAAGTGAAAAGAATCTGAATTGAATAAATATTTCAAAAACTGAAGATAAAATTGAGTGACGATGTAGACAATCCCGCAAAAAAAGAATACTCCGGAAAAAATAATTTACAGGTAGATACAAAATTTTACATGTTATTATTATTTCATAAAAGTCATATGAATGATAAGTGTTTCTACAAAAATAACTGATAAGAAACTGTGCAATTAACATTTAAAGAGCTAATGCTACCTAAACAAATCTGCATTCGAATTTATAAAAATTTAGAGGTACCCTTATGTTTGATACATGGAAGTTGAAAAAAAAAGATTACATCAAAGTGTATTTCACAAGGTTTGTAAGAAATATTTTATGAGGTAAAGAATTGCACCTTCGGTGCAAATACATTTTAGCATCTTATATGCCATTTATTATTTGCATCTCAGAGCCTAAAGCTGGGAATTTGTTCAATAGTTGTAACGGCTAATATCAATATGATAATTTTTGGCCCATACAGCAATGAACATGGAAGATATTAATAATTACCACAATGATTCAGATCATCCTTAGCCACAAATAATTGAGAAGATCAATGAATCGGATCAGCAATCAAGTCTGCAACAACTGTAATATGATCTGTTAGAAAGGGTATAGCTGGTAGTTAGAGCCAAACATTACTATGGATAGGAAACTCTATAGACCAATACAACTGAATAGACCTTAATGTCTATTAAGGTATAAGGGGTGTTAACACCAATATACATGACTATATCATCTGTCTCTAAATCGATCTCGGGTGAGCAGGATTGTGTTTTAAAAGAGGAATGAGGTCTTCAGTGAAGAATCCTGATTTTCTCTTATTGTTAATTGTCACCTAAATATTAGTGGAGGTGTTCAAATACACTCTTCAAATAGGCTTGTTATTGGGGGGTATGCAGGAGGAATGCCTAAAATAGGACACTCTAAGGTGAAATTGAACTTTTTGGGATGAAGGATAATCCATATTAATGATACAAATAATATAATGACTTATAGTTACACGATTAAAATTTTCAAACTAATAGCAATTTCCATTTTGTCATATGGACATGAGTTTATTCCATGAAATAAATGTCTATAGGGTAGATGTTATACAAATTTAATAAGCAAGATGATGGTCAATTACATAATGTTAGATTTTGTAAGCAATGGTTGCAAAGAATTTTCAGTATAGTAACAGTAACGTATATTTCTTCAATATATTCTTAAATTTTACAATTGTTTAAATTTTGTAAGAGAAATTGTTATTTTTTATTAAAATAATTTATTAAAAACGATGTAATTTTTTTCAATGTTTTTTTTTTAATTGAACATGCTAATTCATGTTTTTACGAATATAATTAAATATTGCCAATATTTCTGAACATGCTATTGATAATCAGAAATTAAGGGGCCATTGATCATTTTGAAATGTTTTATGAAACATTTTGTCCATTAACAAATATCTTACGTCATATGAAGGTGTGATAAAGTCAAAACAGCAACTGCTGTCAAAAAATTGAAAGTAAAGCTTTTAATAACTGCATTTTTTATGTACAAATTATCACTTGAAATACTTATTGTAAATGCCGTGAAAAACATCAAAATATGTCTCCTTAACTGTGGTAATTTTAATTAATAAATATATACATTTATATGAAATATTAAAATTTAATAACGTTTGCGGGGTCACAAGTCATAAGTCCAGGGTGTTGTCCTCGGGATGGGCAAGGTAGACTTAGTCTTTCATTAATTTAGTGGGTTCATAAAACTGATTACTAAACATGCTTGGGAATTAAATAACTTCGGGTTTTGCGTCAGGCTGACCATCTAACCAAGACATGTGCTTCAATACGAAAGCCCTCGTTCGTGAAAACAGATATGGGCGCTGTAGGCTTTGGCCTCACGAGGGTGTCGTGCCTCAGAATTCAGATAATTTAAAATTTAGGCATTTCAAAGTAAACATTAAATACATTTCAGTTTGGAGATTTTGGTGTCAAGTAATCTACCATCTATTCATATTCTATAGTTTTTAGAAAGATACAAAACGTTTGACTAAATAATATGAACCATAAGAAATCTATATAAAACTAATAAAATTGGATATGCATATACATTAAATTTAACTTTATGATAATTTTAAATTAGTAATTTTGTTATTGATATTTCTCGCAAAAGCTTTCTTTGTATTATAGAATGAGACTGCGATTTTTTTTTCACCTTTATAAGACTTTTCTGTTCTTACGTTATTTTTTCGGTATATTGGATTTTATTTGATAGAAATGAACTACTGCACATGAAGCAAGTTGATAGATTGTTTGGCTACGAAAATAGCCTTTAAATGTGCTTTTTCCCTCAGAATTAATTAGCAGTTCTAAAGAATCCAAATTTTGTCAGATATTTTCGCAAATCTCTTATGGAAAATGTAAAATAATTTTACACAAAATTTTGTTCAAAATTCATGTTGAGAATGGGTCTAATGTATGCTTTATCAACTAAAACATGTTTTGTAAAATGAATTGTATAGTTATGTGAATCTATTTTCAAAATTTAGATAAAGTAGTAAATGATAAGTATCTATGATTAATTGTAAGTTAATATTGAGATTCTACAAACTATCTGTAGATAACCATTATTCTTCATATTTATTTAGGACTTTTGACTATGAATCACAATGTTTTAAATATTTTTAGGAATACTTGTATATATGATAGATCATTAAATGTTAAAATGGCTTTAGATTAAAATGGGTGAATATCCAATAAACAAATAAAAATAAGAATTATACTTCTTATTTATGTTGAAACAAATTTTTAAGGTAATAAGTTTTATATTCGCAAGTTAAAATATAAATTTATTATACTTGAAACATTGTATCAAAAACAAGAATTATTTTCAATATTTTATTTCAGTTAAATCACTGGGTTTATATAAATATGAATTAATAATAATTAAAAATATAATTAATTCAATGTTTTAAAAATTATTTTTGAATGAAAATATTACAAATTTTTAAAAAATAAAATATTATTTTAACACCCAAATTCAAACCTATAAAACTAGAACATTTATGTATTTTAATCTTGATATGCAATTAAATAGCATACTTTTTATAATTTATATTTTAAAAAAAATTTTTGCAATCTTTTATTAAATTTTTAATATCAGTTAGAATTTGTTTCGAGGTTTGAAAAATATTGATATCCATTTCTATTATTGGAACAAAAACGTTTTCCTTATCATTTCATTTGCAAATTTATTAAATGATTTCAAAGTATATACTTTATTTGTTTAAATCATGTGGATAATTTTATCGTTGAGTTTTTTCGGTATTTTTTAATTAAATTTACAACCATTAAATATTATGAAAATTCAAACGGAAGAAATTGTGGCAGGGAAATTAATTTTGTTCTTAAATAATAAACATAATTAAATTGATGTTAACATTCAATTAACTAATAATTTTTCAAAACTCATTTATACAAATAATTCCTAATTTCAGAAGTATTGTTTGTTCAACGACTATTTGTCATCGTTGGAATTTTAAAAAAGAATTCAAATTTTAACAATTTAATTTAAAACACTTGAAATAATAATTTATAGAGATTTTTATATTCATCTATGTGTACAGTTGCAATATGTTATGAATTTAGCATCTTTGTATCATTTTTCTTTTGATACCGCGATGGTTGTTTTGGCAAAAAATTAGAACATCCTGAATAATAATGCATAAATTTGAGTATTATACTTTTCTAGTTGCATAAGTTTGTCAGATATTAAGACGTTATCATCATTTCAATGATAATCAATACAAACTACAGTTAATTCAACGACTATTTGTCATCGTTGGGTTTACTTTTATATCTCGTGACTTATGTTGGTAGTGTAGATGTTGCAAAATGATGCGTGGAATTCAAACGTTCCACTCTTCAATTATGGAGCAGTTATGGTTTCTAATCCAATTACTGGTTGTTATTAAAAATCTCTTCCTAAATGTGAACAATAAGATCAGCGTTTCCCAAGCTGTGGAACTCAGAAAATAATCAGCAATGCAGGAGAAAAAATATAAAAATTTGAATAAAAAATATTAAAACATTTTTTAAATAATTTATATTTTAATATATAAAATTATATTAAAAAGCTGCCATATATAATATTTATAATCGGTGACCGAAAATCTTGTAGTCGATATCAATTTTATATTTTATATATTTTTATCTTTTGAAAATATATAAAGTCATGCTATGTTTTACAAAACCTAAAAACGAAAATTAAACTCTTTCTCTGAAGAAAATCGTGAAAAAGATACATCATTACCAATCAAAGGTAAGAAAAACTTACAAGTATTACCATGTTACATAACTTTAAAGGTAGAAGTGACACAACACAATCTAATTAATCTTTGAATAAACACTGACAACGAAAAACTTTCTGAGAAAAAAAAAACTTATTGTTATTGTTTACTTGTACAAAATTAATAGAAAGAGAGTTCTTTCTTCATTATATTAAAAAAAAAAAAATATCAAAGCTGACGGAATTGGCAAATGAAATATGCCAATAAGTAGATAAATATGAAAATATGAAACTTATATTTGCTCTCTCTCTCTCTCTCTCACACACACACATTAAAGTGAGTTTATAATTTTAGTAAATTAATAAACTGACATGGTGTTTAAGCTAGTTTTATGTAAATTACCTCTTTATGTGATGTGAATATATAGTCAACATAAAAAATGTATCGCCGGCCTACTTTTCTAGTGGTTAGCGTGCCTGACTACGGATAGGGTGGTCCTGGGTTCGAATCGCGGTTCAGGCATGGATGTACTTACTATCTCTCTCTGTACTGTCTTTGTTCTTTCCTTCCGAGATGGCAGTCGAATAGTTAGCGCTCTTGCCTTCGGTTCAACAGTTCCTGGGTTCAAATCCCACCTTGGGCATGAATGTTTGTAGTGGTTCTGAATCCACTTTAAACCATAGGTCCCGGTCTAATTAGCCCTCGTGTGCAAAAAATGACCGTCCGAATGCGACAAACAATCCACCCATTGTTCTTTCCTTGTGTGTGAATGAGGTGTGAATGGTTAAATACCCAATAAACGGGTCCCTATGGCATGTGCGTGTACTGAAGAAGTCGGACTCCACATCAAATACGGTTCAGTTGGAAAAGAGGAGAAGCGAATCCCAATTTGCCAACCTAGCTGGCACACGAGAACAACAACAACAAAAAATGTATAATGTAAACCGAATAAGTATCTCGCATTGGTAAATTTCACGAAAAGCAATCACTTTTACGAAATGATACATTACTATAAATATTAAATTTTCAAGATGTGCTTTAAAATGGTAAGCGAGACGAAAACGGATAGGAATAACTGAATTAGCTAAAATATTTTTATTGTTGAATATCTGAAAAATAATTCTACCTTCCTTTCTTTTTCTAAAATTAAACAAGCACAGTAAAATAACAATGATATTGTCCATGGTCTCGTATGAAATTTCTTTCTCCATTCAGCCACACCATAAACATGACAGAAAAAACTTGTTTAAGAGCGACATATAGATATTCAATTACACTATATTACTGTATACTTACCTTACACTATTTAGCATGTATTCAAACGAACCAATGGAACTAGGTCATGGAACTAAGAAATTCTCTACATCATACTATGACAACTGATTGTTATAGCATCCATATTGTGTTCCTAAGATGCCATTTGCGTCATAAAAACAGAAACATCATTCCATCAGATTTACATGATAATTTTCGATTTTCAAATCTCCGTGGGTTTGCCCTTAAGCAATATATAGCAAAGTTCTCCCTAAGTGATTTTTACAATATTCAATATTATATATATATATATATATATATATATATATATATATATATATATATATATATATATATATATATATAACTTTAAGCATTCATTTGGATAGATAGTAATTTATACTTGTGGTCATGGTGAATCAATTAATAGAATTTTATACTTAACATTTACGTGAAACACCACACATGAAAAAATATAATATAATTTCTAAACTCTATTACTGCATTTTTGAAACCATAATTTTTAACACAAAATAATTTTCTAGTTATAATGAAATTTGAATCTATATAATAAAATTTATTAATATTAATTATTATTTTATATATTAATTATTTAATAGATGATAATTTTTTCTTTAACTGAAAGGTTACCACTTACAACTTAAAAATGCAGCGTGTATGGTTACAGTTTATAATAATTTTATATTTAGATATTAGAGTACATGCGGAAATAATTGAATTTTTATTGTTCTACATATTAATTAATAATTGATAGAAAAAGTAGATTTTTAAAAAAAAAATCACCCAATCAAAAAGTTAGAGCAGAATGAAGAATTACTTAGTCATGGATTTAAGGACTATAAAATAAAGATGTTTTTTCATGCCGGATATACTTTTTATAAAAACTACTTAATCTCAGAAATTAATTAAAAGAAAATATATTTCTAACAATAAATAACGCATTAATGAAAAAATCAAATGTAATATTATTGGTTTTTTGTATAATAAATTAATTATAAGAATTTTTTAAATATAATTCCCATTATAATTAAAGTTTAAAAACGAAATTATAATTATCATTCATACTTTTGTTTTTGTTCTGTTAAAAAATTTCATTAAAATAAACAATTTATTTACTTAAAGTAAACATACATAATTCGATTATATTTACTTAATCCAATTTTAAAAGCATTGATCAGATATTTTTATACATGTATACATAATTGTATATAAATATTTATCTTCATTTGACGTCACTGGTTTTCTAAAATATATTTAAATTATATATAATGGTGATTAATTCCACTTATATGAGGATTAATCTTATAGTGATAATGATGATTAATCCTACTGACATTATAAAAACTTTTAAGGTTTACTAACCTTAAAAGTTTTTAATGTCCATATCAGTGTTTCCAACTTTTTCTTTTAAGTTTTTACACAATTTTTGCAAAGTTCCAAAATAATTTTAGATAATCTATGTAAATAATAGATAAAGAAAGAGCTGCAGAAACAATTTCTGAAGTTTACTTGTCCTTAATATTCAGACGACAATGTCCGAGTTTACGCAAGCAATAATGATAATGTTTAAATATATATAAAGCCCCCCCCCAGTTTCATTGCTTTATCTCTTAAACTAATATTAGTTTTAAAGTCTACTTGGCGAACTCATGTTTAAATTTCAATAAATGTTTTGCATATATCTATGAAATTCTATACAAAATATTCAAATCTGCATTCGGCAGTCCTCCCATTTGTAACTTCCTTATTTCTTCTGATGGTGAAATGAATTTAAAACATGTTATGCATACTATAATTTTGTTTTTATATAATTTGTAAATATTATAGTCATACGATAATGTATTCTTACGCGTTTGACAATAATTGAATAAATATGTATTAAGTTATCTATAATAATAAAGGTATCATACATTGCAATTTTACTTCTGATATAATGATTTTATTCATATTTTTTAAAGATGTTTAAATTCTAAATTCTAGGGCTTATAATTATGGACAAAATTAACTGGTGAAACGATAAGGTTTAAAAAAAAAAAAAAAAAAAAAAAAACCTTGACGCAATAAATTCGATTTAAATCAAAATCATTTCATTTTTTCTGTAGAATGAAATGGCTCCAAAGAAAAAAAAGATGTTAGAGTTATATAAAAAACTTTCAAAGTTAGAAAATCAATTTCCTTATAATTTGTGTTTTACATATCATGTCTACTAAATAACAAAATAATTAACTTAATTGCATGCTATAAGACTTACAGTAATTAGAACAGTTTAAGAGGAAAGATAATCATTTTCAAAGAATATTTAATTTCATAGTGTTCAAACTTTTTAAGCATTGTATTATTATTAATATATTGAATATAGAGGCGACATTAATACTGATTTTGATGTCGATAATAAGGCCAATGTGTGGGAAAAATCGATACATACTAGTCCAAATAACAGAACTACGTGATAAGGATAAGAATCAGAAATTTTATCTCCCATTTCATTAACGGACAGTAAAATTTCACTAATTTTGAAACTCAATCTATGCATTTATTTCAGATATAACCATTTTGTATTTATCAGGTAACGAAGATTATCTTTTCATTATTAATGAATGGAACATAATGGAAAATTATATTTCATCTTTCAATAGGGATTCTGATTGTATTTTACACCATTGTATTCATCAGAATTGTTATTTTGGTTAATTTTAAAAGATACAATATAGTTTGCTTATGAGCTAGATAGAAGTAATGTTATAAAATGAGAAATCAATTCAATTAACGAAATTTACAATGCCTACCGTAGTTATCGTGACTCTATTTTCGATGATAATTGCTTGAAATGTAAATAAGTAGTTCGAGTAAAATTATATATTTGATTGGTTTCTAGATTGAACTAATTTTACACATGTATGTTTTAATTGAAGATAATTTTAACATAGTCAATACATTCCTTTAAATCAGATGCCACAAAAGATACGAAATAAATTATATTACTTACATATCCGCAATCAACAGTTTATTACTGAATTTACTGTTAATAATTTAACGCAGAAAAATAATTGAATTACAAACAATATTAATCTGATTTTATAAAATTTATAAATTCTATAATTGTGGATACAGGTGACGAGAATTTTGAAGATACAAACATTTTTGTAGCATTTAAAGCTGCTTATTTCTGCACACATAAAGGTGTTTATGCTCATGCGAATTACTCCTTAAAGGAGAATTTTTACTAGGCTTTTATACTTGATTTGAATATAAATGTAAAAAGTAAAATGTTATAGTAATAAAAATATAATCTAAATAGTGAAAAAGTAAAATTCATAAACAGTAAATTTGTATCAACATTTTATTTTGTTAGTGTGCCATTTAACAAATAACATTTTGTAATTTATTAATTTAACATGTTTCAAATGTTTTCTACTTCTGCTTTTTCTTGAAATTTTTTTTCTGAAGGTTTTTAATTCTTAAAAATTGTAAATTTTCCAGACAGGCAATTTATTTTGAAGTGATAGAAATGTTTATTAAAGAATCGCTTAGTGAATGCTTGCCTTTAGGAAGGAACATTCGTACGTGAATGATGATGTGTTATAATGGAGAAAAATCAAGCCTTCAATTTTTATTCCTGTAGATATGCTGGCAGAAAAAAAATGTTGCATTCATTTTTGGTTGTTAAATATTGCACTTGTGATCAATAGAACTTTGCACTCAGAGGAAAATGATCTGGGCCCTGGTGGACGCTGGTCAGATATAATGGTCTTATTTTCTTCTGCTTTACTATTATGTTTGATATCTGGTTAGATTATAGTCTTAATCTCTCTTCTGCTTTACTATTATATATATATATATATATATATATATTTGATATCTGGTCAGATAATGATCTTATTCTCTTCTGCTTTATTACTATATTTGAATTATGGTCAGATAAGAATCTTATTCTCGTCTGATTTACTATTATATTTGACATCTGATTAGATTATAGTCTTATTCTCTTCTGCTTTTCATTATATTTGAAATCTTATCAGATAATGGTCTTATTTTCCTTTGTTTTATTATTATATTTGACATCTGGTTAGGTAAGCATCTTATTCTCTTCTGATTTACTATTATATTTGACATCTGATTAGATTATAGTCTTATTCTCTTCTGCTTTTCATTATATTTGAAATCTTATCAGATAATGGTCTTATTTTCTTTTGTTTTATTATTATATTTGACATCTGGTTAGGTAAGCATCTTATTCTCTTCTTATTTACTATTATATTTGATATCTGATTAGATTATAGTCTCGTTTTTTTTTTTTTTTTTTTTTTTTTTTTTTTTTGCTTTAGTATTATATTTGACGTCTAGTCAGATAATGGTGTTATTTTTTTGTTTTATTATTATATTTGACATCTTGTTAGGTAAGTATCTTATTCTCTTCTGATTTGCTATTATATTTGATATCTGATTAGATTATAGTCTCATTCTCTTCTGCTTTTGTATTATATTTGACATTTTATCAGATAATGGTCTTATTCTCTTTTGTTTTACTATTATATTTGGAATCTGGTTAGGTAAGCATCTTATTCTCTTCTGATTTACTATTATATTTGATATCTGATTAGATTATAGTCTCATTCTCTTCTGCTTTTGTATTATATTTGACATCTTATCAGATAATGGTCTTATTCTCTTTTGCTTTACTATTATATTTGATATCTGTTTAGATTATAGTCTCATTCTCTTCTGCTTTTGTATTATATTTGACATCTTATCAGATAATGGTCTTATTCTCTTTTGCTTTACTATTATATTTGGAATCTGATTAGGTAAGCATTTTATTCTCTTCTGATTTATTATTATATTTGATATCTGATTAGATTATAGTCTCATTCTCTTCTGCTTTTGTATTATATTTGACATTTTATCAGATAATGGTCTTATTCTCTTTTGTTTTACTATTATATTTGACATCTTGTTAGGTAAGTATCTTATTCTCTTCTGATTTGCTATTATATTTGATATCTGATTAGATTATAGACTCATTCTCTTCTGCTTTTGTATTATATTTGACATTTTATCAGATAATGGTCTTATTCTCTTTTGTTTTACTATTATATTTGGAATCTGGTTAGGTAAGCATCTTATTCTCTTCTGATTTACTATTATATTTGATATCTGATTAGATTATAGTCTCATTTTCTTCTGCTTTTGTATTAGATATGACATTTGGTCAAATAATGTTCTTATTCTCTTTTGTTTTACTATTATATTTGACATCTTGTTAGGTAAGTATCTTATTCTCTTCTGATTTGCTATTATATTTGATATCTGATTAGATTATAGTCTCATTCTCTTCTGCTTTTGTATTATATTTGATATTTTATCAGATAATGGTCTTATTCTCTGTTGCTTATATTTGACATTTGTTATCATATGAGAACCTATCCAATGGAGGAAAATAAACTACTTTAATAAAAAAATACTTTCAATTTATTTTTAATTAAAATATTTTTTTAGCATTCAAATGAATGGAGAAATTACCACTAAAAATATCTCTACTTAATAATAAATGAGATTTAAAATCTTATCATCAATATTAACAATGAAATGAAGTATTTCGAAAATATTTATTTTGAACAAGTATTGAAACATAAATTTTACATGTTTAGGATAATTAATAAATATGGATTGTCACACATGCGTTAAGGATACATTTATAAAAATATGTTGTTAAATACAGGAAATATTCTCCGTGTTTAAATAAATCTATGAACAAGGAATATTTTCCCATTTTGGAAGTCATGTTTTCATTTATTTTTAAATTATTTATTTGCACTCAAATTGGAAATATAATGTAAACACGGTTATATTTCAAACAGTTGATCATTTTTTTTTGTAAGTAAAATAATATTGTGACTCTATTTACACATAAATTAAAATGATATTTGCCAATAAACATGAAAAAACTTAATAGCCCTGTTGTCATAGAATTATTTTAAAAATTTATTTTGCTTTTAAATCTCCCTGATAATTGCGTGTGTGTGAAATAAGGAGTAAAAGGGTCACGAAATTATGAACGTTTGATATGCCGCATTGATTAAAAGACTGCCACTTCTGTCTTATTCGTAATTATACTCATGATGCACATATGTATTATCACTTGAAATGGGAGGAATTCTAAACGACTGGTGAATAATACGTCCAGCTCCACTATTATAATTCCTATTTATACAGTTCAGAACTTTAATTCAGCAATTGGAATACAAAATTATACTTGCACAACTGTTCAATTCTTGCAAGATTTTGTAGAATTATTTGGATTTATTCTGCTATATTTTAACCCTTAAGTAAGTATAAGCATTATAGTCTGCTGAAACCACCTGAATAATTAACTGTGATGCGGTTTAGAAACAGTTATTTTTGGCGAGCTTCTTCTAAATAGATAAATATTAAAATTAAAACACAATAATGCTATAATGATATATAATTCTCACCATATATCTTAGTAATGTTATGAAACTAAAAATTAATAACTGTAAGCCACTGTCTAAATTATTCCAAGTATACAATAAATGAATACCTATTATTTGTGGGTTTTAAATACATATATTACCGCTTATCCTGTCTAGTGGTCAGAGTGCCTGTATGTGGATAGGGAGGTCCTGGGTTCGAATCCCAGTTCGGGCATTAGTGTACTTTCTCTCTCTGTCTATCCTGTTTTTATCCTTTCTTTGCATGTATGGTATATGAATGGTTGCCTACCTTATAAACGGGTCCCTCTGGCATGTGTGTACTGAGGAAGTCGGACTCCACATCAAAATATGGTTCAGTTGGAAAAGTGGAGCGGCGCATCCAATATTGTCAGCCTAGTTGGCTCAAGACAACAACAAAAAATATATTCTTTTTATTTGAAATGACTAGATTTTCCAAAAAACTTAAATTTATTTCATCCAAAGTGTTTGCAAAAATTATTCAGTTATTGAAAAACAATAAATGATTTCTTTTTATTAACACTGACAATTCGTAATAATAAAAAAAAGAAATGCAGGAGTATACAAAATAAAAATGTAAAAGGAAATAGAACAAAATGAAAGGGTTGTTTCTTTTATCCCAACTTTAGTGGAACCAATCTTTGATTCTGATATAACGTCAAATGATGAAAATAAAAAAAAAATGTAATTGAAAGCCAAATTACCAGGAAATGCTCGAGAAATCCGGTAAATGGTAACAAAATAATTAATTGCTAAACAATATCAAAATGAAACATAAAATAAAAAAAAGATGAATCTTAGAAAGTAATTTGATAATAAATATAATAATTGCTTCTAGACTTATATAAGCAATTATGAGATTTATTATCAACTTTCTTACATTTCCACTAAGTTGTAAAGCTATTAAAAGTTTATACAAGCTTAATGATCCTCTTACTCTTTTTGTTTTTAGTTACCAAACTCTAAAATTCTTAAAGCTTACAATATCATACTATTTTTCGAATAAATGTGCTTGTAATTTTATTCACATATTTAATACATGCCTTGCATTGTTATGAAGCCCACCTAAGAGAAAGTAAATATTTATATTTATCCTATCAGATTTATAAGCAAGAAATTTTTATAATGTTGCATTAAAGACATTGACTTTCTACATTTTTTATAATTCAACCCTTTTATTTTTTGACTTTTAATTTAGTCTTCTTGCTTATTGATTTTTTTTTGGTTCATAAATGACTCATATTTATTATTGACATAACATTAAAAATGTAACATTAATTTATTTAAAAATGAATTTCTCTACTCAAATGAATTGAAGAAATGTATCTTACGCTAAAAACAGTTTTTCATGGAATTTTTGAAAAATTTGAAAAAGATTTAGTTGGATTAAATTATACAATTTTGAAGAAAAGTTTTACTATATAAATCGTTTTATTTATAAATTAAATTGCAACATAACTTTTCATTGCATTTTGACCTCTGTTTATTTAAAGAACTATTTTGAAATGCATATAATATTATTCAACACAAAATGTTTAATAAATTAAGTAAAATATTGTTATTTAATCCTGTAAAAATCTTTATTATATATTTTTATGTAACATCCAATTTTCAACAATTATATCACTATAAATTTCATTTCATATCAAGGGACGTTTAAGGTCATTTGAGCAATAAAAAAATAAGCCAATATATATAAAATATAATTAAACTTAATTTCGTTAGAAGTTTTTCCATTTTGATAACATTTTCCGTTTTTCTAAATAAAACTTATAATGATGTTATTAAATGCATATTAATAATGTACAATTATATAAATGTTATAAAAAATACAAATTATTCTAATAATTTTTATCATTTCTATTAAATGCTTAGTTCAGTTCCACGGATTGTTATTTTTGCTTCAGTGCACACAATAGTTAGTTATTTCGTTTAGTTTCTAAAATGGTTTTCATAATTTTTCTTTTCGGTTCTTAACATTTTAGCTAAAAAAAAATCTTGTTTTAAATTAACATATTAAAACAGGATTTTTTAGCTGAAATGTATTAAACTCATATTTTATAAATTTTAAATTAATATATTTGAATAAAATTAATCATTCCAATATTTTATATTTTTATCTTGATGTTAGAATATAAAATCACTTAATGAACTTATAATTAAAACTCAATAAATTCCTTTTATTTTATATTATTGGATCAAAATTTAATTGTTTTTAAAATTTATTTACTTTTGATAGTAAAAATATTTCTTTCTCTTCTATGTCAATATATATTAATAAAATATGCAAGATTACTTCAATTAGATTATTATATAAATTGTTATAATGATAAATAAAAATATATATTGCAATTTGTATATATTTTAATAAATCAGTGAAAATTTTCTTCATTAAGGCAGGTAACTTAATTGTATCAAGTACATATATAATCATTGTTTATTTATTTAAAAACACTTTTGGAATTTAGTACAATAAAATGTGCTACATATAAAATTAACAATAAAATTTAAAGTTCCTGTGATAAAAATTATTTTCTCATTTTCATAAATTATTTAACTAGAAAGTCATTTGCTAAGAAATATATTAAAATAATATTAATTATTTCTCTTTCCACTTTGGCTGATTTTATTAATATTCTTAAAAATAACTTTTGGTTAAAGAATTTTTATTAACTTAAATAAATCCATACACACTTCAAATTATATTTAAATATTCAAAACATATTCTAATATTTTGTAAAACTTTTAAAAGAAATGTTATAAGATTTGCCCTTAGAATTCAAGTAACTTTATGTGAAATGATAAGCATTTGAACAATTTTCATTAGAGATGATTTAGAGAATTTGAATGTTATTATCTGCAAGAAAACATTAACTTTAAAATTATATAGTTGTTCTAACGCCAAAATGATGTCCATGGTGAATCTCTACCATTAGAAGGTATAATTGAGGTTTCTACATCCAAATAGTAGATTCACTAAATATAAGGCTTGGAATTGGACATTTTCACTGTCGTTATTGTCGCAGCAGAAAGGCAATACATGCATTTGTCTCGCATACTGCCACTTAGCATCCCCAGGAAAAGTGAGTTATCTTTGCGTTATCACAAAGCCGAGCATTTCGGCTGTCCCAAAATTTCATTTCTCCCCTGCACTTTTGAAAGCATTCAAAAGTATTGCGTTCTTGGAATGGCACTTCACACCGGAAACCCAATTTTCCAGCATTAATTTAGAATGTTGAATAGTTTGCAGTTAAATGTAAATTGGAAAGTCATTCCTTGTTCCCTGTTGAAAACTAAAAATGCTGTTTCATTTCGCCAATGCTAGAGATAATCAAATGGTGCTACAAACCAAAGTATAATACCACAAATTGTAAATCTCATGCGCAAAATTTATAAAAATGCTCGTTGCCTTACATAAATTTGTCACAACTGACTGCTACGAGTTTTTCATCTGTATTCTGTGCATTGTCACTTAAAATGTTGGATCGAGAGAGATTTTTGCCTGGAAATGGAATAATATCCAAGAAAATTTATGAGCTTTCAAGTTGTCATGATAGTAAAATATTAACACCAATTTTTCAAAGAAATCCTCTATCTTGCATTATTATTATGGATATTCCAAGAACTTTATTAAATTAAGAATAATTTTGACGTCTTAATCTTGCTTTTGTGATTTTATGTAGAAATAATTATTTCTATGGGAAAAACTTTATGCACTGCATTTGGCATAACTTGTTAAAGACATTATCTTTAAAATTTTAAATTTAAAAAGCAAAAAAAAAAAAAAAAAAAAAAAAAGCAAAAATAACAAAAGAAAATTATTTGCAGCTAACTTTTCACATAAAGTAAAAAAGATAAAGCAATTTAAATACATTTATTTTAATTAGATTTCACGAAAAACGATTTCTTCAGGTCAAACTCAGTTCATTTTAAGAAGTTAATAATTATTTTAAATTTTGATTTCATAAACAATTATGTAATTTGCTACAATATAGGACTTCATTCAAAAAAGAAGCATAAATAGTATTTTTATTATTAATATTGTTAATTATTTAAAAAAAATAGATATTTTTGAATCATTTAAAAAGAAATTCTTTGATGGATAAAAATATTTCATTGAATATACCATCATAAATCTTTTAATATTGCTCAAAAACTATACCACAAAAACTACAATTATGAATCATAGCAAAGAATTATTGACATTATTATTGTTGCTTCATAACTTAAATGACAATAGCATATACTCACCTAAAAGTTTGTAAAGGCATGTAAAAAGTACCAAACACACATATTTTAATATAAGAGAAATTAATATTTGTTTAATATTTTTGAATATATATTTAATTTTTCCAACTTATTTTTACACATTTTGCATGAAATCTATTTCTTAGTAATTACTTGTATCCAAATGCATTGCTTAAATTAAAATATAAACATAAAAGTAACATATTTTTAACGAGTCATTTAAACTGAACTCGTTAAAAATGGAACAGATTAGAAGGTTAATTTTTGAAACAAATGATCAAGTTTCATTAAATTTTATTATTACTATTTTTTTTTTGCAGAGCAGACATATTAATTAAGGTAGTATATGAAGTTATATAAGAAATAGTTAAATCTGACATTAATTATTGATAGTAGTATAAGTCGTAACCATACAGAATCAAAAAAATATCATACTGACGAATAGTAAATTAAATTAATTTTGTACTATATATTAATATATTATTAGGATTCAGTATATTTCCATATATATATATATATATATATATATATAATCTAAATAAACAGTAAATGAACACATATTTAGTGAAAACTTCATAAAAAACGTTCCTACTTTAAATTTGGTATCTCAGAAGCTAGACTAATTCTAATGTTGTCATCCTAATTAGTGAGAATCGGAAGTTCTCTCTATCCACCCATCAGATAGCTCTGGATTGCAATAAATAACGGAGTATACAAGTCCCTAACAGATGCAGTCCCGTTGAATATGGAGAGGAAGTAGGCTACTCTTGATGAATATTGCATCAGACGCAAACACTAATTGCATCTCACTTCCCCATTTGCTCCCAGTTGCATTTAAAATGTTGAGTGGCACTGGATTAGTATAATGTCACAAAATATACATTCGATCCTGTTTAATAGTGAATAATTTCAACAGCATACAGTTTTGTTGAAAATTAGTTTATTTAAAACTCTTTTATTATTTCACTATTTTCATTTATTCAACATATACCATGCATTTATTAGGAAATTTGCTAAATATATTTATTGGATTTGTTGCCTAGATATTTAGAATATTAGTTTAAAATAAGAAAATTTGATTCAAAATATATTTCTGTCAATAGAAATAAAATTTTTATTCGGTTTGTCTGCCAAGTTTTTGTTTTTGTATTGAATGGAGAAAGGGGGTACATGGATTATAATAGTATTTAACGAGAATATTGAATTCTAGTTAACTTAAAATTATATATATATAAAGCTATGTTTCATTTCAAATTCTGTAAAGCAGTGTTTGCGCTCCATTTAAACCTACTTGATTTGAGCTCACTGTAAAGTTGCTTATTCCACAATGCACACTATTTCGGAACTCTAAAGAACGGAGGAGGGAAGTCTTTCTAAAAATAATCGAATCATAAATAATCGGGCCGAAATAATTAAAAAAATTAAATTATAAAATATTCAAATATATGTACATCATGTGAGAAATAAGGTTTTCTACTTAAAAATTATAAGGTGATTAACAGAGATTTTTAAAAAAAATATGTGTACCTTTTCAAATCTGTATAAATCGAAGTAACATTTTAGCTATCATCAATATATAAGCTTGTTTGTTTGTTTGTTTTGTTTGTTTTTCGCTCAACGGTCAGTTTTTGCACACGAGGGCTAATTAGACCGGGACCTACGGCTTAAAATGGATTCCGAACCACTGCAAACATCCATGCCCAAGGTGGGATTCGAACCCACGAACTGTTGAACCGCAGGCAAAAGCAATATATAAGAGTTATTAATCAACAATTCTCTTTCCAGAAATTTTTCAATCATTATTCTAAATTATTTTTCGTTTAAAAAATATTTAACATAATCGTCATTAGCTAACACTGTATGGAAGCATAAAGTAAAGTGTCTAAAAATCTGTCATTTTCTTATTCCTTATTTATCATTATTTATTTATATATTATTCATCTTTATTAATCATTTTACTGATTATAATTAATTATTATATTTTATTCATTATCCATTTTTTATTTTTTATTCATTCCATTTTTTTACTTATAAAATTCTAAATAACAATAAAAAATATTGTTATTTAGAATATTTTTATTTTAAACAAAAGCAGTCGTTGATTGTGCTTTATAACTTCTGCATGATAGAAGAGTTAAAAAATCTACCTCTTTTCGAGAAACAATGGGCTTCTTAAAAAATTTATTCTTTTTTTTTCCGATAATTCCATGAATTTCTTTGGAGATTGATACACAGTTCCTTTAAGATGTTTTCTAAGCAGATGAATATTTTATATGGAGAACTGTTTATAAATTTTTCATTTTCTTGCATGAAATGAAGATGGATTATTTTGAGTAAGATTTCTGAAATTTTTCTATAATCTATTCGCATTTCCCGTAGATATTTAACATTAATTGTTGTTCGCAATGCGAATTTAAATCAGTAAGGTGCTAATTTCTTTTAAACAGAGTACCACGAAAGAGAAAGCACAAATTTGCTCCAAGCTCCTCTGATAGATGGCACCATTAGAGGATCCACTCCTTCAATTTTGACATTGATCTGGAGAGGAAAGAAAGTTCCTCCTGACCATTATACCCATGGCATCTGCTCAACGACCGACCACAGGAATTTCGATTCCACAGATTTTACGAGCACGTATATCGCGTGTACTCGGTGGGTCTTTGCTAGCATTGGGATTCGAACCCCACCGTTTCGGAAGGAAGACCGATAACCTAATCACTAGGCTCTCCTTAATTTTTTTTAATATTCAAAGTTTTGTACATTTTTTTAAATTAAAATGTATCTAAAAATATTGTGTTAATGTTAAGAATAAGTATACTTACGCAACACAAAACAAAAACTCTTCGGAACTTATATAAAGATTCATTTATATTCTACTAAATTTAAAAATTCGCATTTTGCTATTGTTTAAAGATAATAATATTAAAGTCTAATAAATTTTTCAAGCACATATTCGTTTCTAAAATTAGCAAAAAATGAAAATTAAAAAGAGAAATATGTTAATAATATGAATATTATTTGCTTAAGCTTTAGTAATTTTATCTAATGTTATTTAATGTTATTTCTTTACCTAAAATAACGATGTTTAAATTAAGAAGAATTTCTGACTTTATTCTGAAAAAATACTCATTAATAAAAGCACAATCTAGGAAAATATGATTTTTTTAAAATTGAATTCATAATCAATTTTCTGATAACTTGAAAATTTAACCAGTGTTTGATGAGTTAAGTTATTTATTCTCTAACAAATTATTTCATTTCGAACAATTTAAGAAAAATTAGCTTCTTAAGTAAGTACTTTTTTACTTTATTATAATAGTTATTCATATGCATAAAATTAAGAGCAAAAATATGCATAGGGATACTTAAACAGAGTTAACAATAGATAAGTTTACGTGGCTGTTTAAAATAAGCATAAATACATCAAAACTGAAAGAAAATAACAATTTTATGAAAAAAAAAATTTACATTTGAATGTCTTTTAACTAGTAACAACAAAAGTACTTTGTGTGGAATACAAATTACAATAAAAAAGAAATCAAATTAAGTAAAACTTTATAAAAGTCATTATAATCTAACACTAAAAACGCTTGAAATAATTTGTCATATTTGAATGATAAACTAATACTGTCGAAATTCTAGAAATATATAAAAAACAAATGATTTTTTTAAAAAGTAAAAATTTACTCTTTTTTTAGAATTTTATGTATATATTTTTACAATTATGAGAGGAATAAAATAACCTTTAAACTGTACGAATTTCCCACGTGACTTTACAAATTTAATAATAATGTACTTTATAAATTCTCAGAAAAAAATATTTATATATAAAGAGAAAAAATTAACGAGAAGAAGTTACACCACTTCGATTCTCTTAAGTCTAACTGCTATAGTTTCACATAACATATTTACATAATTTTAACTTATCAAAGAATATAATTTTTTATTATTCAATTGTGGATATCTAATAAAGTATAAGACAAGTCAGAATATTCCCTCATAACGTTTAATTTATTATTTCTTTATTTTTGATATTCATTTTTACTTTTCCTCTACTGATAAATGCCTAAAAGCATGACAAGAAGCTGTTCATAGATTTACCATAAGACACGAATATAGACGATTTATTTTTAGACACAAATGTTTTCAGCAATTTTCATAAAATTCGGTCATTCATATTTAAGAATCCTTTTATATATTCCTCAATTATTTACGAGTTTTTTTCCCCTCCTGAAATATCATTTTTCATCTGAGGAAAAAGTGGAAGGAAGAGCAAAAAAAGCAAACTGATTGATTGCTTCGGGGTTGAAAAATAACCTTAAAATTGCTGTGGACCATTAGAAACCAATCATCTATCTTAAAAAAAAAAATCTAGGAATTTAAAACGGAGTGAGTTATTTAAGTGAATTTAGATACTAAGTTCAAAAATTACTGTTCAGATGGGAACTAATATTAAAATGGTTCCTCCACCTATTTGATTAATTTTTTCAAATATTAGAGGCTTTGTAAACTTTATGTTGTCACATATTAAAATATTTCATTCTTACAGCGTTTAAAGCTTTGATAAATAGGTTTATTTTTATCTCTAAAATAACGTTTGCACGTATACATAACACCGTAAAAACGCATACAATTTTGCTTTATGAGTATGAGATTTTTAAAGAATTCAAACATAAGGGGAATTTTACCGTAAATTAGAAACAGTTGATAATGTGACATTTTTACACCAAATAATTTTAATGTAATCAAAATAAATCTATTGTTTTTCTTCCTTATCAAAAAGTTATATCATTTACTAAAAGAACTTGCTGTTGATTTCCAGTAGGATCTCTATCAAAAGGTTTTATCAATACATGATAAAATATTAAAATTGTTGTTGTAATTGCTGCTTATCTCAGGTTGTCTAGCTTGGCTGAAAACCAAAAATATCTAAAATGTCTAAAAAATGTGATGGGTCCCGAAGGACATCATATTTTTAAAAATTTTGGTTAAGATATGTCCAGGGGAGTCCATATCGACGGAACACAAGGACAGTAAATATTAAAATTAACTATTAAATATATAAGTTAATAAGGATTACCCCTAGAAAATCTCTTGTTAACTATTCAAAAAGAATTTTTCTCTGTCAAATTCAACATCAAAACATATAAACTTTGTTGGATTCGTAGAATTTTTTTTTTCAAAATGATTTTTGAAATTTGCTTATGGCAATATGCACTTAGACATTTAAAAATAGTTTGATTTTCAGTATTCGATAACAATACTGAAAAATTTTCTAACTCACTTACTTTTTTTAAAAAAAAATCTTTTCGGTTGTTGATTATTCTCAATATAAAACATTTGATCATAATTAAATTGGATTCATTGCTATGTTTTGAAGAGTAAGTTTTTTTTTATCAATACTGGCTTTACTAAACTTATTTTAAATTTTGTGGGAAAATTATCAAAATTGATCGCATTTTTATATCTTATATATTGATTTTCATCTATTAAAGGAAATAAATATAGTTAAAGCTTATTTTTTCAAAAAATTTAAAATATTGAAAATTTCTCTTTATTAATTGACAAATACAAATATGCTTCAATTTGATGAACACGAGACGTAAAAAAAATTTTTTTTTCATATAATTTTTAACGTCACAAAAATCACAATAATAAATAATAATACAAAACTTTTGCTGTCGTTATCTCAAATAAAACAATTCGATAACCAACGATGGAAACAACGAACGCAAATTGTAAATTGCAGTCAAAAATTGAATATTTGCATAAAATATGCGGATCATAAATAAAGAATATTAAAGAAACTGATTAAAGTAGTATTGAAAGGTAAAACTTTCTATAAATACATATCTCCTACTTTCATATCTTTATTTGTAGTGTTTAATGATATTGTTTTCCAATACTTGTTTCTTTAAATGCATGCATTTGTTCATGTAAATTGGTACTTATTTATAGAGATAGATATGTGAGAAATTTTTAAACCTAATATTAAAATTGGTTGAGTTTTAATTGATAGAAGAATGGAAATTTACTCAATTTAGTTGTAATTTTATCAAATTTAGAATGTAAAGATTGTTCTTACTATATATCTTATGAATGTTGATGAGAAAGTAAATTAATGAAGTTATAAGTTTGATTAAGAAATTAATAGGATAAACAATCTAGAAATGAATACTTTTGATTATAAACATTTACTGGTTAAAGTCAGTTATAAGTTTGGGGGAAAAGAAAATATTTTAAATCAATATCCTCCTGTATCTTTAGATGCAGAAATAACGCAACTATTAATTGTAGCTATACAAAGATACAGGTGCGATTACCTATATGAATTAAAGTGAATATAAATTTTTAAATATGCAAATTTTTTGACAAGCTGAAAAAGACAAATGAGATTTATAAATAAAACTAGAGTTACTGGCTTCAGTTCGTAAATTTTCAACTAAGACAATAGCATCAACAATTTTTGATAAGAAATTATTTTTGATTTTGTAAAAGTTTAGTTACATATTTGTTACTTATAATTTGTTTGTAAGTTACTACTTTTGTGTGAATATAAATTCCTTAGAAAAGTCAAAACAAATAATACTTTTACTTTTAGTTAAAAATATTTTACAAACTCACAATACTAGTGATATTTTATTTTGATAATCTATATTACTGGTTAAGTTCTCTTTCTGAAACTTAACAATCGACTTTAGCAGACACACTGATAATTCGCCTTCCATTTCTGCAATATGATGAACTGATGCTTTACATGCATCTTCAAAATTGTTGAATGTCAGCTGCATTTGCTCAGGAACAGTTTACAGTGCCCTTACATTTTAAAACACCGCTTAAAATTTCAAACTTATACAAGAAATTGAGCTAAGTTAAAACGCATTTCAAAAAAATGAAAAAATCTAAAATGCACAAATATTGAAAATCAATCAATTTAAAAAATTTTCATTACTAGTAATAACATAACATAAAAACTGAATAATCATTATTCAGTTGATTGTTTGGCAGGCATGCACAGATACCATGAATTTAAATCATATTAATAAATTGCCAATTTATTCAAGAAACAACAGACTGAAGAAATGCCTTTTGTATCGTTTATAAATGATTTATTTCATAAATAAAACATTTGTTTTCGTTTACATTTGAGTACTGGACAGGTAATAAAATTTGTTTCTACATGTATCATAAGTCTACAAGTGAGATATTTGTTTATATTTCGCAATGATGATTTACGTTTTGAATAATAAAGCAATAAAATACAAATTATCGTCAGTGCAAAGTATGGTTTTTGATAGTAAATGTTTATACGACAATCGTTATGAAAATAGCCTTAGAAAAAAATCGTATATTTAAATATATTCCTGCATTCAATTCAAGTTTTTTTTTTTATTTTTTTTTCTATATTATCGTCAATAAATTTTTTCAATGCGATTGCCTTTCCTTTTTTATTTTATTTACTTTATTTAACTTATTTATTTTATTTCTTAAAGAAAGGAAAAAGTAAAATAAGAAAATATTGCTTTCTAATGTTTTCTTTTCTCCTCTAATTTTAAAGTTTTCTTTTTTCTTGTGCATTTCTTAATTATCTTGTATTTAGTATTTTATAATTATCTTGCTTTTAAGAATGGAAGATAATATAATCATGTAAAACAGTAATTAAATCCATTATTAAAAGCACATTAATTAAAATAATTTGAAATAATAATCTTTTAAATGAAAGATATTTTTTTTAAAAATTATATTCAGAATATTTATTTGGTTTAGGGAAATTAAAGTTGGAACCATTTACTCACGAGATAAAATTTACGTATTGAAAAGCAATGAATCTGTGCTTAAGTAATTTTACTGACTGAAATAATTTTAAAATTATTTTATATTTTGCAATTTTTCTTTTTTCATCGATTTCTTAAAAGTTACGATTTGAGCTGGTTTTATGTTCTGAAATCTAAATTCATTTTGAACATTTTTTTCAGTTTTCTTTTTTTATGTGCGTATCCTTTAAATAAAACTATTTCTTTAATATACTATTTTGGTATAGTTAATGAAGATTATTAATTTACTACTTTCTACTTGCTTATAAATAGTTAAACATATTTTTCAAATTCTAAACATCGAAAATTAGACTTTTTGTTCAATAACTATCAGGTTTTTTTTTTAATTTATAAAATTTGAGTAATGGAGTTTTAATTGTACAAATATTTAGAAAAATAAAGTTGTTGTAAACATGTAAACTTTTTGAACGAAAACTTTTATAAAATGAAATAAAATAACACAAAAATTAAAAAAAATTCCAGCACTTTATCTTGCTGGTTCGTTTACATCTTAACATTTTATTTATTAATCGTAAAAGTGAGTAAAATTGTTTGTCTTTTTGTTCTTCCTTTAATATTATTAAATGTAATCTACCACTTAATTTTATTAAACTTTGTATAAATACTAGTGCTGCCATCTAGTTATTACATGAAGCAGTGATTCAACCAGAAATTTTCTATACAAATATATTTTTCCAAATTTAAATACATTTGTTTTTCTCTACTATTTCTTTTTTTAAGAATTAAGTAATATATTATGCCAATTTATATTTTGGAAATTAATTTTTTTATGTTTTACTTTCAAGCCCGCACTTTAATTTACCAGTTATATTGCAGAATAAAATCATCAAAATCTTTGCTTATTGCTTGACCATTTACTTTTTGTTTATTGAACTGGGTATTTCACATTAAAATAAAATTCAAATACATTAAAATTTTATTTTTACTTATTCACAATTTAAATTAAACCACTAACGTCTTATTCCTATGAAATACATTTTAAAAGTTTCTATTATTTTTATTACTTACAATCATTTATAAATTAAATTTCGACATTGCAAATAAGAATTTTGCTTATATATAAATATTTTATAATTATCTAATTGTATTAATTTGATAACAAAGGAATAGGAAAGCAAACCTTTCCTTTTAATAATAAACTAAATAGTCAATTTAATATACTATAATATAATATGTATTAAATATTTGTCATATTTTTGTTTCAAAAGAATTTTAGAGAACATCTTGGACGGCAAAATAGAAATTTACTTTGAGAATCAAATAATTTAATTCTTTTGATGTTTGCAGAAAGTTTAAAAATTTACTTATAAAAAACAAAAAAATCAACATACTGAAGGGGGACAAAAAATATTTTATCATTTTCTTCTCATTTATTCTATTTAGTGTTCTTAAAAATACAATATGATAGAAGACTAAAAATAAATAATCAAAGAATTAAAATTGGTGACTGCATTAAACACTTAAAAAATATTTATAAGACATAAGATTTTTTTTCCTATTTAATTAATGTTTTCAACAGAGATCAAGATAATGTTTTACATACACAGAAAAATGTCATTTGGAAAAATTGTCAAGATACAAATAATTAATAAAACTTGTCGAAAATTTTGTATTTCCACCCAATAAAATGAAATATTTGGATTTGTCTTGACAGAAAATAAGGATATATTCTAAATTATGTAAAATGTAAATAGTAATAGAGATATTATTTTTTTTTATTTTATTACAAATTTAAAAAGAATTTTTAATAAACTTGAAATATTGCATACTCACATAAAATATAATGGTACACGTTTCGAAGTACTAAACCAACAAGAAGTATAGAGCTCATATAATTTTCTTACCTGAAAAAAAGATATTTTATTATACAGTTTTCCATCACCTAGTATTTTATCAAAAGAGTAAATAAAATTTCAGAATTTTTTTAAATAAATATTTATTTCTCCTTTGAATAAAAACGTAATTTAAAATGAAATGTAACAATATTTCGTCTGTATACTGCATTGGTAACAACGAATGTCATTAAAGTGAAGCAATGATAAATCACGGTTATTTTTGTTACCTGCAATACTAAACTTCAAAAAAAAAAAAAGACTTCTACGAAAGAGAAAAAATATTTTTTAACGGAAGATGAGGAATTAAATCATATTCATATTATGCTAATATGTTATGTAAAAGTTCATAAGCTATCCTGTTCAGGCAATTTAGTTTTAGTAAACCAAAAATGTGTGATCGAATTAGTAAATTTGCAAAATTCAAATGCTATTTAAAAAGTAAATGAGTTTATAAAGTATATTAAAAATATAGAATAAGTTTACATAATTCCTTATTCTTTAAGTGTTTTTTCCTTTCTTTTTAAGACAGCATTAATGAATTCATTTGTTTTTCTCAATATGATTTCTTCCCCCTCCAGATTAATGTCAAAATTGAAGGTGTGGATCTTCTGGTAGTGTCATCTATTGGAGGCGTTTAGAGCAAATCGTACTTTCACCTTCGTGATGCCCTGTTTAAACGAAAGATGATTCCTATTGACTTAAATTCGCCTAGCCAATGGCATTCCGAGCTTGTCTTGTCCAAGAGTCAAAAGTAATAGCAACAACAAAATGACGATTACTACATTAACATTAACACAAAACTAGCAAACATTTTAATTTTAATAGTTATTTCAACTGTCTTTTCTTAAAACTCATGTTACGAAAATATAACGCATATTATTTTTTCAATTTTTTATCTTCATATACCTTCCATTTCTTTATATATCTTTTTGAAGAATGCAATTTTTCCATGTGTATTTTTATAGAGAATTTGCTTGATGATTTCTGCATATCTTTAGTAAAATTAATCTATTATTTAAAATGATTTTTATTTGTTATTATTCTAGTATGCTTGTAATATTTGTAATTATTTAAATAAACAGGAATCTATTACATCACTAATCATATTAGAAACAAGTAGTTTTCGAGGCACATTTTGCCAAGAATGCTCCTACGACAAGCTGTCATGACGGAATATAATCTAGTTTGAAAATTGTAGTAACAAAGTAAGAAATAAACTTGCATTATAATTAGAGGATTTACTTTATACCATAATTAAATCTTTGACAAAACTTTGTCAAAAAATTACTGAAACAAATATTTACATAAGTATAAAATTAAATGTACTTTTATTATGTTCTATTTTACTGTCCAAAATTACTTATATGTACTATTGTATTAGGAAAAAAGAATTAAGTCTTAAGAAATTTTATCAATTTCATAGATTTTTTTTTATCTTAGCATTTTTAACGCCGCACTTTTTCATATTATTCTGCATTTTAAATATATATTGTGTTGAAAAACACGTGTCTAAATAACTTACGCATACTTTGTACTTAATGAAGGTTAAGCATATGCATGAATATTCAATATGCATAATGAGAGTGCTACAATATATTCTCACTTAAATTCCTACAATATTTTAGTGAATTAATAAAATAACTTGAAGCATTGTTATTCTATTATATCTGCTTAGTTTAATATAATAACAAACCACTTCATTAATATATTTTTATATACTAAGTTTAAAATAAAATGATACTATCATTAACATTATCATTTTCTAGAAAAAAAAAAAAAAAAAAAAAACATTAACAGCAGTATAAAAATTTGACATGTATGATAATTATGCTGAGTAATATGCAATTAAAAAATTTATTTTAACATATTTGTACATATTTTTATTTAAATTATAGGATAGTTAGATGGATCACATTTTAAAACCTAATCTAAAAATTAAAAAATAGCTTTTTTCCTTACACTTATTTCTAAACTTTAATCTTAATATATACAATTAAAAAGTAAGCCCTTTAATGCTGTTTTGCACCCCAATATTCTTTTGATTTATATCTACCTTTAATCTTTTGTACGTTTAAGTTGACTGGTTTTGTTTTAACAATCAAATATTTGAATTATTTCCCAGTGTACATAGGAGATAAAAACAGAAAAAAATTAAGAATTAAAATTATTTCCCAATGTAAATAAAACAATGATAATTAATTACTTGATTCTTATAAGTCTTGCGTGATAGGAATGAAGTAATTGAGTATAATTATTTTATTTTAAGATTTGATTTTTTCCATTAATTCTATGAGATGAAGATTTATTGTTTTATTTTCAACTTTCAAAATCAACATAAGTTATTAAAATTTACAAAAAATATTATTAAAGATATCTATACAAAATTAATGGAACTTTGTGATGTATACTTCAAATATTATCAGTAAGAATAGTATTATTAATAATTTAAACAAAAAGAATCTTGGAAAAAATACTGAAATAACTATAATTTCTGACAATAGATGGCGCCATGAATTTTGCTAGATATAGTATGTAAAGATGGAAAGATTTACATCATTGCAGGGAGAATTTACGAAGAGCACTTGATGTTTGACAGGAAACACTAAATCTTAACTTAATTAATTGGCGCCCCATCCTTTTACTGATAAGTTCATCTTTCAGCTATTAGAGGCCATAATTAACACAACGTTGCGCCATTAATAAACTTTGCGCGAAGGAATGGTAATTTATTTCCAGTCTTTAAAACCCGCAACTTCTAAGTTCCTCTAATGAGATGCATTTGCGCTCAGTCCCAGTGGAGCACATCTTACATTGTATCATTTATTAATTACACACGTCGAAATTTCATTTTATAATTCTTTTTCTAGATTGTTATAAATTTTTTTAGATAATAGATACTTTTAGATTATTATTAATTAATTATTATATTAATTGGTTTTCTCTTACAGGGATTACGTTCATTATAATCTAAAAGAAATAGATAATTCTATTTTATGTATTATTTTTAAATTATTCTCTGCTATATCCTTATTCAAAATGCTAATAATTTACAGAAATATTTCTGTAGAAATATCCTTTTTTTCAATATTCATATAATGATTTTGTTCATTTCTTACATCTCTTTGACACTATTCTTCAGTTTTATGTGCTAACTTAAAAATTCCTATTTTAAAATTGTTAAGCTACATTGAAGAAATATATCAAGTAGAAGTAAGAAATTAGTTAAAAGCACTACTAAAACAATTTTGTTCGATACAAATAAAAATTATCTAGTTATTTGTTTGCAGAAACAATCATTTATATGTTTTATTTAAATTTGTAATTGAGAAAAGCAATTAATCATTGAACATTAATACGTAAGAATAAAATCAAATAGATAATATCAATCCAATGCTGTTTTAGTAAAATTTCTGCTTATGGGGAATACAGAATTTTGTTAAGTAAACAGATAAAAAATGAAGAAAAAGATACATCAACAAAAAGTTACCAAATGAAAGATAAGAAAATTTCCGTTAAGTTATATCATAAAGAATGAAAATGAATAAACGGGAAAACAACCTTACAGTATTTACGTTGCACATACACTATACTTTCTTATTTAATTTAATTTAAGTAATTTTTTATCACGACATTTGTATATTTAGCACAATTTATGATAAAATAAAATTATACTTCTGTAAAACTGGTTTAAGCCTAGAAAAGTTTTTATGCGTATCCATTGATTAGCTTTATTTTTTATTACATATGCTTAGAAAATGGAAATTATTCTTATGATTTGAACTTCAAATAATATAGGGTATATATGCGCAAAAATCATTTCAGAGCAGTTAAGAATTAATACAATATTATCACCCAAGTTATGTGTTTTAAGTAATTGTTTCAATTAGTGCTTTTAACGAAATTAAAGATAATCGCGTATTAATTGATATCTAATGAGCATCAGAAATTTGTTGAAGAATTAATTTAAATACTTGTATTATTAATAATTGAGTAATTATCTGTGAATATACTTATCTATTTATCTTCCTTTGTATAACTGAAAGAATTACAGTTCATACTAATAAAAGATTAAAAAAAATTATATATATATATATATATATATATATATATATATATATATATATATATGGGGGCTTACCCCATATATTTAATATTATTATTATACGTCATGTATATGTTTAATGTAAAATTTTCCATAAACCATCTTTTAGACTGTGCTGATTTTTTCAATATTTTCCTTATAATTGTGTTTAATATTTTTCTTACAACTATACAATAGATTTTTTTATAGTAGCTTTCTGTATAGTAGTTTTCCTTACAATAATTAGCTTAAAAGTTGTAGAAAACTTATTTTTAACGAAATCAATCAGTATTTTTAACAAATTTAATTAAATTACTTTCTTTATGATTACAGTCATTTTAGAAACTGTAAGCGGTTTTTGTTCTACGGTGAGTTGGTTGATAAATAAAAATATCACGACCATCTTTTGGGACAAAAGTCGATTTAAGTAACAAGGCCTAGAAAGTTTTTCGCTTAGAGATAGTAAAGAAACTTTACTGCATTGTTTGGGAGGAGAAAAATGCCTGATTGACACTCCATTTAGCCAATCAATGATTAACCGTAGTGTCAATTATATAGAGTGGTCAGAATTTTCTTATCTTGGTATTTTCAAAGAAAATTTCAATTTTTTTTCCAAGAAAATATTCTAATTTCTCAGGTAGGATGCAGCAAAATGGTATACACTCACAGTGACCTAGTTATGGTTGTTAGACCATAAATTCAAAAGTTTGTAGGAGTGTTAAAATGTGTATAAATGGCGGACCAGGTATATTTTATTAACTTTATTCAATAACAATAACAATTAAAAAGTAGTAATAGTGAATAAATATAAGAAATGAGTAAATAAGTATGAGCTGAGTGTCAGTCAAGCTCCATTCTCCTCAATAAGGCGGAATGAATTTCTTACACGGAGGGTGTGCTGTTCGAGTTTCTGCGTTCGTGCGCCAACGTGCCGCCCCACATTGCTTTGCAAAACAGTTCAGTATAAGGTGGTTACATTATATAACATATGTATTCTTTTTTGAGAAACACAGTAAATATAAGATTAAACAAAAACGTTTGTATATATTTTCATTACAATATATATTGACGTATATATAAATTCTTCAAAACTACTAATAAGACACACAGTATGAAATATTCGAATGAAGATTATACAATTTTTACCAATCAATAGGTAACGGGAACCATTTAGAAACACTTCGTTTAAAAATACCAGCTTGCATTATCACATCAACTACGCTTACCTTCTCATCTTTTACAGGGTATACTTTAACTGTTCTACCCGTATGCCATTTATTTGTTGGCGTATTCTCTTCCTTAACTGGAACCATATCACCTAGTTTAACATTTTCCTCTTTGAAAATCCATTTATTTCATTGTTGCAAATTATTTAAATAACTAAGACTGCAGTGTTTCTAAATTGATGATTGCGTTGCCTTTGCAGTTCTTTCCCATCTATTTAGATGGGTTTAACGTGAATTCAAATAAATTGCTCAACTAGTGCTGTAACAGGGCGGCCAATGAGAAAATGAGCTGGTCTTAATGTACCAAGTTCATCGATGTCCAAAGAAAGGTAAGTTAAAGGCTTAGTATCCCTTCTATTTTTTAAGTGATCTTAGCATCTCTTCTACCTGTACCATAATTGTGAGTAATTCTTCATAAGTATTGAAAACTTTGCTTACTACCCACTTAAAATGATATTTGAAACTTTTAACAGCCTCCAATATTAGGAGCTTTTGTGTGGTGAGGTTATTAAATATTAAATCAGTGATATTTTTATTTATTTATATATATTAAAAAGTGTGTAAGCATAAGTAATGAGTAAGTGTAAATAATATGAGCTAACGGTTAGTCGAGCTCCATTCTCCTCAGTAGTGAGAGGCGGAAAGAATTGCTTACAAGAAGGGCGCTGCTGAGTGTGTGTGTTCTAGCTTCTCCACTCGTGTGCCAAATAGTATTGCCTTTTTAAAGTGAATTAACTTATGTTTGATAGCCGTAACTGCAAAACGGCGAGAAATACGAATGGAAGTATGTTGTAAGTCAGTTTTCTTAATATAACAAGCTCTTCTGTTAGTGAAAATTCTCTTCCAGAAGAAAAAATAACATCTAAGTGATTGCGAATAACATTTTCACCTACTAGACAATTTATTGCTAAGTAGACAAATATGAACTTCATTATAAAATAAAATTTTCCAAGCCAAAAAGTATGTTTGTGATTTTCAGTGTAAAATGTTCCAGGATTGTTTTTAGTCACTGTTGAAGTGATTGGCATTATAGAAAATGGATTTCGAGTCGATTATTTGGAGTAAATTTTTATCCTGGAAAAACAGGAATGTGTTTTCCATGCTTACAAAAATCCTTTTCAGAATACAGATTCACAGTGGGTGCTGCAAGATATATTTAAAGCAGTTTTTGACTGTTGAACTACCCATAGAGTCAAATTTGTTATTAAGCACTTGTCAAAGATTGTGAAAGAATAGTTGCTAAATGTTCGAAATAAATGGTGCAACCTTCAAATTTAATAAGTTTAGCATTTAAAATACACACATCTTAACAATGGATCCTTGCATTTGGGTCACTATTTGTTTTAAAAGCTTAAATAAAGTCTATCTTGTTGGATCGTATTTATCAAAAAAACATAAAGTTTTGTGATACGAACAGATAACATAAAAATGCACTTTCTGACGTACTGAAGTAAAATAAATTGAAGTGTTGAAATTGAATAAATCGTTTTTAGATTTAATCTTAAAATGATCTATCTTATCATAATTTGTATTATTCTCTAGAAAACGACAAAATTTCTGAAATATTAAAAATAAATTTTAAATAATGACTTAGTATGTAATTTTAAAACTTCTCTTAATTTAATAAAATGTTTTTATCTACTTACTCAAATGTAAAAAATGCCAGTATATTGATACAGAAATTACTGATATTGAAAATAGTCGTTTATTAAGTCTAGAAAATAATCATTTATTAAATCTGTATCTTGACAAATGTGTGAAAGCATATTTAAAAAATTTGAATTTCCATCGTATCTTTGTCACTATAAAAATTTATCAATAAACGTATTTTATTCAATTTTGCTGCAGTTACATATAAATAAAGCATATTAAGTTTAAAGAAAATATTATTTTTTCTTGCTTAATATGATCTTACTAAGAAATAAAACAAAATTTATTTTGCAAAGATCTGTAACCAAAGTAGTAGTTGGATACAATTTGTAGTTTTATTTTGAGCATTTCTTTTTTTTTTCCCTTTTTTTTATTATTTTTTATTTTTTTAATTTAATTTAATTTTATTTTTTTTTATTGATGCTCTTTTATTTCAATTTCACAGTACTCGGGACACTTTTGTTATTTTCATTAATTTTAAAACTGCTTAGCAATTTATTTCTGAATATCAATCTGTAATGTTATTAAAATTCTTATCTTTACATTAATAGCTATGTTTGAAGCTTGTGATGAAATTTAAAAAATTAACATTTTTATATAAAAAATAATAAAATTAGAAAAATATGGTTTGTAAATGCTAACCCATTTTTTATTTTATATCTAAGAAATTTAATCTTTTCGAAATATACACGAGATTGCTTCCAACATTATTTCGAATTTTTTTTTACCTTCCTCATGACTCAAATTATATTTAAAATTGTAAATATAATAGGGGTGATATCGTGTACATCTTTTCAAAATGGATTTATGTTTTCTTTTCATTTTTTTATTCATCAAACAGTTAGAGATATTAACTAATTTTTATTTTTATGTGCAGAATGTTTTTTATTATATAGCAGAAGAAATATTTTTATATAGCAGAATTCGATCGTTTCTTGAAATAAAGATTAATAAAGAAACAATTGGGTGAGTTTTCAATTTAATCATTGGAAATTTCCCAATTCTGAGAACTAAATATATTAATATTTCTTATGTATTAAACTACTATTATTGGTATATTTTACGATGCTTACTTTATTATTTTATGTTTGTTTCACTTAAATTTTTAAATATATTTTTTATTTCATTTTTAATTTAACATTTAAAAAATATTACATGATTTGTTTTATTTAATGATGCATAGTTTGGACTTAATGGTCTATGAAACATGTAGCAAAATGTTTCTAAATTATTTAATTTTCTATGCTAGCTTTAATGGCATTTCCTTCATATTATTATTAATTTTTGATTTTATTTGAACGAGTTACCTTATTTCCATTTATTCAATTTTTAAATCTATTTTTATACTGTTTTCTTGAAGAGTTTTAAAACGTCCTCGGAAAATATTGAATTTAATGCTGAGAAAATTTTCCACATTTTGAAAAGAAAGATGACGAAAATTTTTTAACTATATTATTTTAAGATTCTTAATTTTCTGAAATAAACTTTATAAGATTTCATTTATATTAAATTATATATATATATATATATATATATATATATATATATATATATATATATATATATATATATATATATATATATATATATATATACATATATATATATATATATATATATATATATATTAGCGCAACCCCAGTCAGTTAATTACGCTACTATTAATAATTATTCTTCAAATAAAATGCTTGACTAATAGTCCTTTTTTGTAATTCTTTTTTTCAGTTATAATGATATCCTGGTGAAATTTTCGAGACGTTCATTCGGCTTGTCGCAAAATTGACTGTGATGGCGCTAATATGTAAGTGCCGAAAATTTTTCTGACTTCTATATCGTAATGCCCGTAGAAATTTATATTATTGAGAAGTAGAGGTGTGAAACAATATATTATTAAACTTGATGTGTTTAAATTTCAATACTAAAGTGATCGATATTTTATTTATATTTAAATTTTATTTTACATTTCATTTACTTATTTTTTCCAACATCTGTTTAAATTTTGAGGTATTCAATAAATTATTAAATTTAATGTAATTTAAGACATTTTAAAAAATAATGGGAAATATTTTAATACAAAATGAAGCTTTCTAACACATTCTTTGTGTTGTATTTTTTTGCTTAAGTAAATAATTTATTATTTATTAAATGATAAGTATTAAAGAGTAAATCAGTTTATTTAACATTATGGAGTGGACATATACTGTTAAAAAGAAATGTCAAAATAATAAAAAGCAATAACATGCATATTTCTTCAAGCAAATAAATTTACCCTTCTGTTAAAGAAATTATTAACCTAGAATAAATAACACGTTTCATAACACTTACTCTTAACGAAATTTCATAACTAATTATAAAAATACATTTTTAATTTACTATTTTTATAGAAATGCTAGCCGTAGGGAATGAAATCAAAAATTTACCATTCTAGTAGGGAAAGCTAATTGGAAAAAAATATAGCTTTGGAAATTAAGGATATTTTTCATAGGAATATTTCATTCGCAAAAATAAATATGTTTTTGTTGTAAATATGTATATTAAAAATTTATTACCATCTTTAAAGTAAGTATTTTAATTATTATAATTTTTAATAATGTATCTCCCATTTATTAAATGAATGAGAGAATAAATTAATTAGGATTTTTCAGATTCAAATCATGTAATTCAATTTTATTTAAGAAGGAAAAAAATACCTAATTTTCTCTGAAGTACATTAAACTCTGTTACAAAAAGGATGATATTTATATTATATAAAAAAGCCGAATTCATTCACGAGGAAAATTACTTTTTAAGAAGTAGGCGCGTGATAAGTCCAAAAGCACTTTGGAAAATTAAAGCTCTGCAAAAGGCTCTTTAATTAGCGCTAGATAGGAGAAATATAAAAAAATAAACAAATGAATGTTATAAAATAAGCACTTATATGTTAGCGAACGACTACTTTTAAGCAAATTTTTATATAATTTACGAACAGTTATTGCATAGCTGTAACTTTAATTTCCTTCATGTTCCTGGGCATTAATAATTTAAACACAAGTAATTTGTATATTTTGATTTACAGTCAATTCTTTATGTACATTTAGTAAAAGAGACAAAAAAATGTATATAAGGAAAGATATTTCATCACAACTTGCTTTTAAAATGAAGTACCGCGTCTTAATTAGTTTATTTCTTAGATCGTATCTTTTAAGAAAATTGAGTCGCTTAAATTTCACTAATATATGCTTTCATAATAAATATATTTTGTGTCTCTCAATTAAAAACAAATCCTGAGTTCTTATTAATAATCCGTTATATATAAATGTAAAATACTGACATTATTTTTTAACAAATAATCAACATAAAATAAACGTACCCCTTGAGATCTAGCAAGAGCAAACTTAAGCTAATACAAAATACAAGAGAGAGAGAGAGAGAGAGAAAGCACACTCACATTCCCAATTTAATCATAACTTTTTGATAAGCGTTATAATTTATTCACTGACAGATGTTTTCATTTTGTTATAACTAGAAGTCACAAGTTTCCATAGAATACTATTTTATCTTATATCCATATAGCAAATAAAGGATAGAGTAAATTACAGATATGAGAAACAATTTGCTTATTGAACACTGAATATTGACTATTGAATTCTCACTTATGAAATAACCCAGGTATTTATTGAAAATGCATTTAAAATTGTATTAATTTTTTATTTTTCGATTAGTTTTTATAAGCCAATTAATATTTAATTGATTTAATTAAAAATTCCTTAATTAGTATTTAATTAATGAAAATTAATTGTAAAGCTAAAATATGATAATCATAACCATAAAAACATCTCCATTTATATTTAACTATAATATTCAAATTTGAATTATTTTAGTATACTGAGCCACAGATTGATGACTAACATAAATAAAATATGAATGATATATAGCTGAGAATATATAGGGAAGTTATATCATGATCACGGTATCTTGTTAATCAAGTTAAAGCAAAGAAAATTTATCAAAATATTATGTAATACTGCCTAAAAATTTGTTCATATTTTTATTTATTTTCTTAATTATATATGGTCTAGAATCAGATTTTTTGCAATCAAGGGTCAGCTTTATCAGATGTTATAATTTCACGTGGATTTGATAACATCCACAATTGAGATGGGAGATTTTTCATGATCCTAATAGAATTCAATATCCGAATATAAATCACACTTTATGGATACATATGAAAGCTGTTGTACAATACTACACTGTCCAATTATCAATTATCTTATATTTTGTGAAGCTCTCAAAAAAGATAGCTGTTTTCACTGATGAAATTTCGGACATTGTGAATACGGAATCTTCAATAATAATATTTTTTGTAGTGGTGCACAAAGAAAAAAAAAAAAAAAAAAAAAAAAAAAAAAAAGAGTTAGAAGTGTATGTGTTACAGTGTATAAAATTTATTCTGAAATCTCTTGAAACGAAGGTGCATCAAAAGTCCTTGTAATCAGGAATTATTTATCATTGATGTACAAAAGGTATGATGATGATGATGTACAAAAGGTACAAATGATGATGATTTACATAAGAAAAACTCTATATAATGAATCGGGTTGTTATGATACACATAAATAAAAAGCACTTTTTCATAGGATTTTTTATTTTACTTTATTTCAATTTCTAAATAAAAATGATAGTATTGTCTAAAAATTGGATTACATGGAATAAAATGTTAATATTTTAAACTAAGCTTCGGTTATTCATGTGAAAAATATTAAATACATTACATTAAAAGTTCTAAAATTAATGAATACTGCAGAAGTTTTTGCAAAGATAAAGTAAAAATGAAGATAAATAAAATTATATGTTTAAATAAATATTATATATAAATATATGTGTGCGTGAATGACTGTGTTATGTAATGTTATGTGAATGAATAAAAATTAGCAGGACAAAGTTCATTCAAATGAGCTGAAAATTGTAGGCAAATAATTGAGTATCTTAAAAATAATTAAAAAAAAATTATAGTTTGAATATAATAGTTGATTAAGTTGATAGTGTTTTGAATATAAATATCTGTAGTATGAAACATCAGTTTTATTGAACATTACGTTCGCTATATAGTGCTGCCATCTATACGCTACTAAAGAAAATAATCTCTTAAACTATCAGTAAAGTTATATTATAATATGTTATAAATAAGCATGAATTCACCAATAACTTAGGAACACACTGTATTAAGACAATTAAATTAACTAAAATTTCAAATGTATTTATTTCTTATTTTCATAGTAATTTCTACTTTTATTTTTAATTATTTTGTGATTTTATATTGTTTGAAGGAAATTTATTATTAAATTTATCAGAAGGATAACAGTTTAAAAATAATTTTTAATCTTACAACGTTTTTTTAATTAAAAATCTGAAATATAGTTTATGCAACGAATAATAAGAAAAAACAATTAAATAACAAAAATACACGAAATCAAACACGTTAAAAAAACTGCGGATTTTATTAATGTTTTTAAATATTTATGAAACACATTTGAAGAGTAGTATAATAACCTGCTTTTTTTTTTATGGAAATTAAGGACCTGTTATAATAATACTAAGACCTAAAATAACCAGTATAGGAAGGTTATAATTTATAAAATATTGAAATCAAATTGCTGAAATTTATAACACTTCATTAACTACTTCTTTTTAGATAATTATTTTATCAAGAGATGTAGTAGTTTATAAATATTTCATTTATTTCAGTTCTATGCAAAAAGGAGATATTTATGGTGTTTATTATAGATAAAAATAAAAATGTATTATTTAAAGTTACTCAGAAAAATAATCGGAGAAGGGATTGTATTAGAGTTTTTTTCTTTAAATGTACATGTGTATTTAAATGTACAAGTATAGTATATGTTTAATAAATATCTGTAATCAGACATGGATGGATTACAAAAGATTTTATCATTAAAATCAATTTTTATTTTTCAGAGTAAATGAAAATCATACTTTTCGGACACATTTTAGAAAAAATAATTATAATTACTCATTTTTTATTTTCAATAAAATTTTAAAGTTATCTCGGAATATTAAGTTTTCGTTTTTTCCATTATATATGATCAAAAAATTATTATTCTTTAAATAACATTTGTTTAAGTTTTACGTCACTGAAACTCTACTAAGCATAATTATATTCAATATATCAACAATTCGGAATAAACTATCATTATAATGACATCAAACAATTTATCTTCCTTTTATTAGTAATTTTTGTTGTGTAATTTTTTCCAGTCTGTCATAATAATGTCAAAATAATTTCTCTCTTGTTTCCGATTCTACTAAGCGTCGTCATTACTTCGCCACTTTATGAACATCAACATGTTTTATAACTTCCGGTTATATTTTATTGTAAAAAGTATAGTATTACTCAAAGAATTTTAGATGCGAAATATTATATAACACGATATTTATTTATTTATTTTTTACAAAATAGCATTTATTAATTTAAATTATAAATTTTTCTATATTTTATAGTCTCAAACTTAAAATAATAATTTGAATTAACTTTTTCTTTGAACTACATTTTATTAACTTTAATTATATATAAATGAATGAATCAAAAATATTTTAGAAGATTCTCATTTCCTTTGTAATTTTTTTTCATTAATTTTTAATTAAAATAATATAGCTTAAAACAATTTTTTTTTTAAATTTATAAATCATTTCATGCATTTGTAGAATATCTATGGAAAGATTTTGAAGTTATTTGTAGTTAGAAACAATTTAACTGCTGAGATACTTACAAACATCATACTAAAACCAGGATTACTATACATAAATAAATAAAAAAAAAACACGTACATAAATGTACACTAATAGTATTGTAACACTTTTCGAATTGTTGTTTCCTAAAAATAATTAGTTTTCTAAAAGGCTTAAATAAGATTAAAGTAAATAAAATATAGCTTAAAGGCAAACTTTTTTTTTTTTTTTTAAATCATTTCATGCATTTACAGAATATCAAAGAAAAAGAGATTTTGAAGCTATAAGAAGTTGGTATGCAAATGGCAGAAAATTTAATTGACGAGATTTTAACAAACATAATATTTAAACGAGCTCTCTTATACATAAACAAATAAAACATGCACATAAATGTGTCTTAATAAAATTGTTAAAGGAACAATATTTAAATAGTTACAATGTTAGTCTTGTTTAAAATCGTTTTCTACGTTCCAGATGAATACAATTCAAGAAAATTGTCAAGGTCATTTAATAAAGATTAGGTAAAGCCAAGTTTTTCGTTAAACTAGATATATATAAATATCTAATAAAAAAGTATTGCTATTAAAATATTATCAGAATTTTCAAAGACAAATTAAATTTTAAATATAATAGATTTGAATGCTAAAAGTTTTCTTATTATAGATTTTCAGTGATTGAAAAAATGTATTTGATATTAGTTTCATAATTACGTGATTGTTCTAATTGCATTAATATTAATTATTGCTGTAATTAATTTAAACTGCTTAAATTCATATACATTTCAAAATTATGATTAATAAAATAATATTCTAACATTTATAATGTATTTTGATCTTAAAAAGGGCATTTAGTTAGTAACAAGGAAGCATCATTATAAATTACATAAAATTTATACAATTCTTGTTTATGAATAGTTTAATATTAGAAAAAAACATATTTTCAGCTATTAGTATGAATATAGTGCATTTTTGCATGATTATGGAATAAAAAATTATATCACAAACTTCGTTTTCATAGAAAATAAGAGCTAAATTATTGGGTTCGGAATGGGGCATTTATAGTAAATCATGTATTTCTAGTAGAATATATGGGAGAATAAAATATGCAAGTAGGTTGCAACAAGTTTATGAAAAATGTCTTTAGACTAACAGGGCGTGTTTAAAAGGAAAGATTGAAATGATTAATGATGGTCTCAGAGCGTCTGCAAAGGTGGTTAGAGACAGAATTAAGTATAGAAGAGAATTTCAGAGACAGGCCATTTATAATTTGAATCAAGTAGATGAAATGTATAAATTATGAAACTACAAATTATAGCTCACCAACTTGAATTCAAATACGCATTGAACGGGTTTGATTGGATAGGTAAAATGAAATGCCAAAATTAGATTTTTGTATTAATAGTATATGTAAAATATTTTTAAATTTTATAACAATTAGGAATTTAAGTCACGAAATTTTATTCTTAATCATCAAAGTACTGTTAAATTGAGCTGAGAGTATATAATAGGTTAAGGTATACCTTATGTTGGTAGTTCTGTTTCTTGACAATATTTGATAGAACATGTTTGCAAAAGAAAAGAAAGAGATGTGTTCAAAATATATGAAGAAACAGATGTGCTTAAACATATGCACATTGATTATAATAGAAAATTTGACATTAAATGCGATAAAAATTACTTTTTACAATATGATTTGGGAACTAGTAGGATATTCCTAATTTGGCGACCATTTCGACTTTTCTTCGTCGCCAAGTTAAGCGCATGTTTTTTAAAGCGAAAATTTTCCTAAATTCCAAAAATACTAATTTTAGAAAATTTTAATCTACATAGTAGTATGCAAAATCTAAAAAAGTATTACTAAAAAAACGAATAAAACCTTTTTTTTTATTGGGTTGGCATTTTCTTATAAGCAACAGGTAAAAGAGATAAAAAAATAACAATAATGGACTTACTTTATATGACGTCAAGCTCACGATCGGCGATATTATGGAAAAATATAAAAGAAAAATATAATAATAAATTAACAAAAATATATATAAGAAAAAGATAATAAATAAACAAAAAGAAATTGGAAAGAAAGAACAGTTTTCGTCGTTTAAAATATGAAATAATAAGAATATATATATATATATATACATATATATATATATATATATATATATATATATATATATATATATATATATATATATATATATATATATATATATGTATATATATATATATATATATATATATATATATATATATATATATATATATATATATATATATATAGAACATTTTACGATGTTTGGATGCTGGCGACAACGAAATACAATAACAAGCGCAAAAGTTCGAATTGAACGTAAAACAAATACTTTAAATGCTGTTGCCACTGAAAAGAACTATGACGTAAAAAACGAGCAAAAACAAATCTGGCAGCAAAAAAAAAAAAAAAAAAAATCTGAAAAATAATAAAAATTTTAATTGGCAACAGGATAATAATAAAAAAACGAACGCTAGATTAGGCGAGAAATCACTTGGGGGGATATCATACTTACACCATGTGATGTTCCGGATAATATCGTCGTACTAATTTAAGTTATAGATGGATTTTCATTGAGAGATTATTACAAGCACGCACGCACGCACACACACACATACGCACACACTGCTTAAAATGAATTAGTTTTCACATTTGTATAGATTTGTAACAATTTATTCTTCTCAAAACAACTACAGCTGAAGGAAAGTTTAATGACTTGTGAAAAAGCAGATACAACTGAAACCAGCCGTAATTCTTTAATTAAAAAAACATGGAAAAATCCTTGTTTACCGCAACTTGTTCAACTTACTCTTCAGCGAGAGCAAGCTGAATAAAAGTGCCTTCAAGATTGGAATAGGAATCAAAGTCAATGGACTCCAAGGGCTACTCAATGACCGTGAAATCTTTTCAGGGGTGAGTAGGAATGACAAGAACTATAAAAAAAATGGAAAGTAGCCTCAAAAGGAGACCGTTTCAAACATCGAGGCAGCTGAAGGATCTGGTATTGCACTTCGCTACATTGATAAAAAACCCAAATCCAATTCTTGCTGATGTGTAGTTCGTGAAACATTGCATCATCAAGCCAATTCAGACAGTAACATCAACGAAATACTATCGTAATCAGTTCTACTTAATAAGATACAGAGCATAGATTATGTATTATGCATTATATTCAGATATTAGATAAAAATATAGCTGTCACTAAATACCTATCTTAACTTTTGAATCGTAGTTATTGCTTTTAATTTTTTCTCAAATTTGATATTTGGCCTCCACAAGCTATTCAGATTATTTGCCATTTCAGATATCCGGGGTTTGAATTTCTAAGGTTTTAGTGTAAAGTGAATATATATATATATATATATATATATATATATATATATATATATATATATACATACAGGAAAGACGAGTCTTTGGAACAAAAATTGATGTTAAAATTTTATGATGAATTAGAAGCGATTTTATGGGATCTTATTTGTCAAGAATTAAGAATATAATTTTGTTTTTATTTATGAAATATATATATATATATATATATATATATATATATATATATATATATATATATATATATATTATTTTTCGTGTAAGTTAAGACAAGAGTTTTCATAGGTTTGATCAGTTACCATTTAATAGATTGAAGTAGAAAAAAAGCACTAAAACAAAAAATTGTATTTGTGGCACATATTGAAGTGAACTTAATGCTTGCCTTGTTTTTATCAAAACATTTATACCGTGGTATGTTTTGATACCTTTATAATGCGATCTTCAAAAACATCTCATTTCTTGTCTTTTATAAGATTTCAGATTATAAATTTTGTAAGTCGGTTATGATGAAAAATTAACAATCATATCAGTATTTAATTTGTAAATTTATTAATTTTTTTAAAGAGTAGCACACACACACAGAGACAGAGAGAGAGAGAAAGAGAGAGAGAGAAAGAGAGAGAGAAAGAGAGAGAGAGAAAGAGAGAGAGAAAGAGGGAGAAAAAGAGAGAGAGAGAAAGAGAGAGAGAGAGAAAGAAAGAGAGAGAGAAAGAAAGAGAGAGAAAAAGAGAGAGAAAGAGAGAGAGAGAGAGAAAGAGAAAGAGAGAGAGAAAGAGAGAGAGAGAGAAAGAGAGAGAGAGAAAGAGAGAGAGAGAGAAAGAGAGAGAGAGTTATTGCAAGAATCCAATATTTAATAAATACTATGTAGTAATGAAGTGAGCAAAAAGTATATTGAAATATGGATAAAATATGGTGTTACTGTGTAAAGTGAAAGTTGGGAAGAAATTATAAAAACAACAGAGGGAATTCTGAAATAAACTTTTCAGAAAAATATTGGACTCATTTAATATTTATGAATATCCTGGGGAATTGAAAGATAGCAGGAAGAAATTAGGAAATATTTTCCATGCATATCTAAGGTAAGCAACTATTAAAAGAAAAATTGTGAAATAATTGAAAACATTTAAATTGCTTACTCTAAAGGTGAAACATCTTATGCAAATGCATCTTATGTAATGTTCCTTTCTTTTGAGATAATGTATGAATGTGTGGCCCACCCTATAAGTGGGTTTATGGTGGTATGGTGTGGACAATGCTACTCGTCTCCGTGACTTGATTCACACAGGTGCCCGCTAGGTAATGACAAATGAGTAGCAATTTCTGTCCATTTTATGGCGAAGGGTTAGTCACCCAAATGACCGCCGTTATTTAGAAAAATGATTAATAAGAAACCACTAAGTTCAGTTTAAATTAATAGTTATATACACATACATACATATATATATATATATATATATATATATATATATATATATATATATATATATATATATATATATATATATATCCAATAGATTCTTAAAACACTTAGGTTTTATTAAAATAATTCTTTTAATTATTTTAATCTCTGACGTGAACATACATAATCTCCAATAATCAATACTAATATCCCGCTGCCATTTACATTAAATCGCATAAATTTAGTTTAGTTAAAACAAATATTCCCACAAAAGTGAAGTCAAAAAACGGCAGAAAATAATATAATTTACGAAAAGCTTTTAAGAATGACGTTTTTAATTTTCTTAGATAGAAAGTCTGGATTTAATGCTTGCAAAGGAGAAGATTAAATTAATATAATGGATAAAGAAAGTAATTTAGTTTGCTTTCATAATTTACAGACTTTCCTATAAACTTAATCTCCCATCATTTATGAGCACAGTACTGGGATTTAGAAACGACCATTTTTATATTTGCTCTGCTTTTTTTCTATGGTTAATGTTATGAACATTTTAGGCGACAAGATTAGAAACTTCGTGAAAAAAATGGCAACAGTCTTTTATGAAATGCTCGCTTTGAGTTCTAATCTAAATTACTCATTGTTAAACTAATAGTTTGGATAAGTCTTTTGTGTGTTCTTATGCCTATTGGCAATTTCAGTGGGAACTGTTTTGCATTAAGTTATTTCGGAATTAAAATGTCTCGGTATGGTTATTGTGTAACACATTACATAAAAGTTTATGTTATCCCAGGTGAAGTTTTATATTGTTTTTCAAATTGCTTCAGTCAATGATTCATTTTAGTGTTTTTTTTTAAATTTTGTATTCTAAACACATAAAACATAATGATAGTTAAAAAGGTATTCAAACTACATCAATCACATTTTGTTTTGTGAATGTAGATATAGATTAAAGATTTATATCTATTGTATAGTAAATAAAACTCATATAAACACTATTTTTTGAACATTGAATAATTACTTTTATATTTTTGAGTATAATTTTATAAGGAAGACTACATATCATACCTGCAGTAAATGTATGCCAAAACCCAAGGAAAAAACAAGAGAAGTTAGTTATTAAAAAAAATCTTATTTTTCGATTGTCATTGAGACATATTTCGAAAGTAGGATTATATTTTTTAACCATTATGTTTCTTTTGTTACAGTTGAGATCCTGAGTACGCCACTTTATTACGATTCTCATTGGTTTAAAATATCCATGACGTCAGATAACGTTTAATCCACGTCACATCGCATTGAGAATCCAATACAGGTAAATACAACTTGTCGAAGAATTTGGTGTCTGCCTTCAAATCTCATTTTTCGACCTGCAGCAAAAAAGACGAAGTTCATCATCGAATGTTTGAGAATTTTGTTGAAGTTCATTTGGTCAATAAAACGATTTCTTATATAAAGAGCAAAGCATCGGTTGCGAGAAGGTGTTTTATACTGATTCAAGACATTTACACATAAACAATAGAATAGCAAAAATAGTAAAGACATGACAAAACATGCACTTTATAGTTAGTTTAAATCGGCAAGGACGATTTAAATTTTTAAAAATTTCATTCATCAATAGAATTTTAAGTTAATAATTGTAATATTTTTTAACAATCTATTTTGAATCTTACGACTATTGTCTTGCTTAAGACAACATTAAATATTTTATTTTGCATATATATAAATATAATATTGCTAAAATATAAGCTCAAAATGTTCGGTAAATTTTTTAAAATTGTTTTTTTAAGCATTTACTTTACTGCTTAATAACTGAAGTCTATAAAAATCAAATTCATGCCCAAAATTAATATATATTTTTCAAAATTTCAATTTTCAACATTTCTTCAATTGAAATTTCTAGAAAAAAGTAATTATCACATATTTCTTTTAAAAATGTATAACTTCACAAAAATTTCTTTGGAAATTATTTTTAACCATCTAAATACATTTTTTAATATAAATGTAATGGTTTCTTTATTATTTTAGTGAATTAAATCAGCATTTAAGATAGGTGAATCTTATGTAGACGCCATTTTTATATATAACTGGATTAAAAAAAATTTTTGAACTTGTAATAAAGAAAACTGAAGGCTCTTTCTATCCCAGCAGAAGGGACTTTTTAGATAATTTCATTTGAAAATGTATTCCGTTATCTTCTTGGCAACACATCCGAATCTCCGATTTCTTAAAAATTCATATAAGCACCTTTTTTAAACCATTCTTTGACCTTATCCCCTTTATATAATTACCTTCTTACAGAGTAGCTAAACTATTGCTTCTTTGTATTAAATTAGTTTTATCAGTGAAATTCTATGTCATTTTTTATAAGTGTATCATTTTAACTATTAAAAACTCTTGTAAAATGATTTTCTGTCTCTGATTACAAGTTTCTTCAAAAGTTTGACTAATTTTTATAGACACATCTTAAACATTATCACATTCATCAAAAGAGATCAAACTTTGTAATTTTTTTTTGAAATAACAAATATACCAAATTTCATCAAAATCCGATGTCAGAACTGATGCTACAGGGGTTTGTGCGAGCAGGATACTTAACTTATAATTACCCTGCATATGTACCGGAAATTTTAGAAATTTTACTATATATATATATATAAGGATAATATCCATATTATTTAAAACTGAATTACGGAAACAATTAGAAAAATATTAAATCATGGCTTTAAGACATATAATTTAATTAAAAATGAATAAAAATTTCTTTGCTTTTTAAAATGTTTTAGATTTAGTTTTGCTGATTACAATATTAAAACTAAGTACTTTTTCAAGATTTTAAAATTTGTTATAACATAAACTTTTATGATTAAGCTTCCTTCATTTCCATTTTTTAAAAATAGAAACATCTTTTATAAGTAGCAAGTTTGCTAACATGGTTACAATAGTTTTCCTCCATTAAAAAAAGTATAAAAGATAAACATTTAAAAATGTTGTGGTATATTAAATTGCTTATATTAATTAAATGTAGTTTTGAATAAATTAAAATTAATTTTTAAATAAATAGCGTATGTAAAATGATAACAAAAATCAAATAATGAATGAATAATCCTAAGAATTTAATAGCAATTATTTATAAAACTAAAAAGCAATAGTTTAGAGTAAATTTAAATCTTTACATGTAGAAGAGTTGTAAACAGCTAAAGTAGAAATAAAAATATTTCTAATTTATAGCAAGTGAATGAGAGGCGAGAGAATACCTCTTTCCGTCTCTAATACTCTACAATTCAAATTCCTTTTCTGAATAATCACATAACTCCCCATTGTGAATAGTTTGTATGTGCAAATAGGTATTCAGGAGATGGTATTCTCTACCTACGCAAGAAACCTCTTGGGAGCAGTAAACTTGTATAAATATAAATATATTTTACACTTCTACTACATTTACTTTTCAATTTTTCTTTTCCTCGTGACTATTTATTATGGAAGACAACTTGAATGGATGTCTCGCTTCTTCCTGTCCCCATTCTAAATTGGCTGCCTTGAAAAGCTCGCATATTTTCTAATGGGATTCACATGTATTCAAGGAAATAAAAGGCACGTACTTGTGAAATGTGTTTTTACTACGTAGATTTGATGAAATTGAAAAGACTACAAAAAAAGTTAAGCAGCTATTTTCCGCAGTCAGTGAGTGGAATGTAGAATATTTTCAATAAATCAATAAAGATAAATTTTTTGATAAGAAAATTTGTGTAAAATTTTAAATAATTTATAAATTTATTTAAAATATAAAGCCATTTATTATAAAATTTAATTTTTTGTGAAGTTTTATTCCTTCGAGAGTGTTATATTTCGTAACTTAAACTGATATTAACATTTCAATTGATAATTTATTTAGGGCGATTTAACTTAGTTATATGTATACATCCGATAAGGTGTTGTGGTGGCTTAATTGGTTTCCGCGTTGTTATTGTTGCGGAAAAGTATGAATTCGAACCAAGACCAAAGCGAAAGTTCACCGTGTTTACAGATGGTGTACAAATACACGAAAAATATGCCATGATCGTAATGTTTTCCATGTGAAATGTTATTTCTAAGATTCTTCTTTTTAACAAATATTTATTTTTCATTATGTGATTATTTTTGATTTTGTTTTAGTTATTTTATATGATTTTTTATTTTGTTATATATATATACACACACTACTGGCCACTAAAATTGTTACACCAGGAAGGCGACATTCTAGAGACGTGAAATTTATACGAAAGGAAGAAGGTGCTGTAATATGCAAATGATTAGCTTTTCAGCGCATTCAGACAAAACAGGCGCCAATAGCGATACCTACATTGTGTTTAAATGAGGAAATTGTTCAGCCGGTTCCTCATACACAAATTGCATTTGAACGTTGTTGTCTGGTGAAAAGTTGTTGTGATGCCTCGTGTAAGAAGGAGAAACACGTACCAGCACGTTTCTGACTTTGATAAAGGTCGAATTGTAGCGTACCGGGATTGCGGTTTATCTTATCGCAGTATTGCTGCTTGCGTCGGTCGAGATCCAATGACTGATAGCAGAATATGGAATCGATGGGTTCAGGACGGTAATACGGAACGCCATGCGGGATCTCTACGGCCACCTATCACTAGCAGCCGAGAAGACAGGCATATTATCCGCATGGCCTTAATGGATCGTGCAACCACGTCACGAGCCGTGAGTCGAGAAACGGGGTCGTTTGGAAGACAACAAGTGTCTGCACGAACAGTTCGACGACGTGTGCAGCAGCATGGACTCTCAGCTCGGAGACCATGGCTGCGGCTTCCCTTGACGCTGCGTCATAGACAAGAGCATCTTCAATGGTGTGATCAACGACGAACCTGGGCGCACGAATGGCGAGACGTCATCTTTTCAGATGAATCCAGGTTCTGTGTACAGCATCATGATGGTCGCATCAATGTTTGGTGGAATCGTGGTGAACGCACACTGGCAACGTGCATTCGTCATCGTCATATTGGCCCATCACCTGGCGTGATGGTATGGGGTGCCATTGGATACACGTCTCGGTCACCTCTTGTTCGCATTGACGGTGCTTTGAACAGTGCCCGTTACATTTCTAGTGTGTTACGACCCGTGGCTCTACCCTTTATTCAAGCCCTGCGAAACCCTACGTTTCAGCAGAATAATACCCGACCGCATGTTGTCGGTATTGTACGGACCTTCCTTGATACGAAACACGTTCGGCTATTGTCCTGGCTGGCACGTTCTCCAGATCTTTCACCAATAGAAAACGTCTGTTCAATGGTTGCCGAGCGACTGGCTCGTCACCAAACGCCAGTCACTACGGTTGATGAACTGTGGCATTGTGTTGAAGCTGCATGGGCATTTGTACCTGTACATGCAGTCCAATCTCTGTTTGACTCAATGCCCAGGCGTATAACTGCTGTTATTACTGCCAGAGGTGGTTGTTCTGGGTACTGATTTCTCAGGATCTATCCAGCCAAATTTTTTATTAAAATGTAATGACTTGTTATTTCTAGTATAATATATTTGTCCAATAAATATCATTTTGTTATCTGCATTTCTTCCTGGTGTATCAATTTTAATGGCCAGTAGTGTATATATAGTGGTGGTCAAAATTGTGGACACTTTTGGAAATTTTAATGTTTTTGAACTTTGCATGCTTATAGAAAATATTACGTTTCGCAAAATGAAAAATTGTATACATCATTTTAAAGAGAATTTATTACTAAATTCAATACAAATCACAAAATTTAATTATTTGCAATACAAAAAAAATTAAACTATAATAGTTTATTGTGTTACGAAAAAGTGGCCTTTCCTATGCTGAAATTGTAAAACAGGTGGGTAGTTCAGTGACTACATCTGGAGTCCGAAAGTTTTGTTAACGATATCAGGAGACAATTTCAATAAAAAAACAAAGAAGAAAAAGGCCAAAAAAGGGGCACCACATTTATTGATGACAGAAGAATAAAAAGACTATGTCTCCAAGATAGAAAAATGTCATCAGCGGCCATCAAAAGTGATCTGAATGATGCTGGTGTTTCTGTCAATTCAAGAACAATCAGGAGAAGATTAACAGATGTTAGACTGAGAGGTAGAATTCCACGAAAAAAGCTTTATCTCAATTTTTAGCAAAAAAAAAAAAAAAAAAAAAAAAAAAAAAAAAAAAAATACAGTGGACAAAGGAACACATTAATTGGACAAATGATCAGTGGTCACAAGTTATATGGAGTGATGAAACTAAGCTATCGTTATTCGGTAGTGAGGGACGAAAATATGTAAGACGTCGAATAGGAGAAGAGCTACATCCTGAAGGATTTCAAGCAATTGTGAAGAACACAGTTAGTGTTATGATTTGGTCATGCATGTCAGCAGATGTTATTGGTCACCTTCATGTCATTGATGAGACTCTGAATGACAGAAAATATATTGACATTATTCTAGAATTAAAACTTCTACCTTCCATCAGAGATCTCTTTCCCAACAAAGCTTCGTTTATTTTTCAGCAGGATTCTGCTCCTTGCCACAAGGCCTAAATAACAAAAGAGTGGTTTCGTACAAAGAGCATTAAATTCTTGTCATGGCAAGGAAACAGTCCTAATCTCAATCCTAACGAAAATTTGTGGCAACTTTGAAAACTGTTGTCCGAATGAGGCGCCCATGAAATAAAAAGAAACTAATTGAGGCTATAATTCTTTCCTGGCATGATGTAATAACGAAAGAAGAGTATCGATACTATCTAACGTATATCGATAACTATTATAGTTTAACTTTTTTTTGTATTGCAAATAATTGAATTTTGAGTTTTGAATTGAATTCAGCAATAAATTCTAATTAAAATGATATATACAAGTTTGCATTTTGTTAAATGTAACGCTTCCTATAAGCATACAAAGTTCAAAAATATAAAAATTTCCAAAAGTATCCACAATTTTGGCCACCACTGTATATATATATATATATATATATAATATTACATTCATATAATTTATGACGACATATTTTTTTAAGCCCGAAGGCATGACAACTACATGTGAGAATAAAATGGTCATATATATATATATATATATATGAAGCTGATCTTATATGGGCAAATTTAAATCAGAAAAATTAAATTAAATTTGCCGAATACAAAAATTAAATCTGAGTTAATAATTCAAATTTGAAAAAAAAATTGTTTTCTTAATTCCCAGCAAATCATCATTGCGTGTATATTCAAAATCTCGAGTAATTTATCACATTTTATTTTTCTTTAAGCTTATAAAAATGTTATATAAATGGTAATTATAAAATCAAAATATTAACTCTAATTACCATTAATTCGAATTTTTTTTCAAAGAAAAAAATTCCAAGTTAAAAAATTTTAGAATATTGTTTTTGAAAAAGTACTGTAAATCTGGTTTTGATTATAAAATTATAATTTTAAGAATTCAAATATAATATTGTTAGTTAATAAATAATTCAAATTTAACAATGTTAATTTCTACATATATTTAATTTTCGTCTAAGAAATAAATTTAATAATATCTTAAAAAAATGTTTTTTCAAGAAATGAATTGTTTTCACCTCTTAAATGTTTTTTTAAAAACAATAAAAATTATCAAAAATATTTAAAATTTAACATTTTTGAACATCTGATATTTGGAATTTATTTTATACTGTTATCAAACTTCGAAGGTATAGCTTTCGCCATACGAGAAAATTTACTTTCTAATTGCTAGAAAAAAAAGAAAAAGAGAAATGTATGGTAATATAAAAAATAATAATCAATTAACCCAATTTCATGAGAAGTATTTCAACAAAATGTGTGTGCGTGTGTGTGTGCGTGTGTTATTAAGAAATAACACACGCACACACAAATATTAGTAATATTATTTGACTGGGCCGTTTTGTTGCTCAATTTTTGTTTTTTTGTACACGAAGATAAATCAGATAGAGATCTATAGTTTAAGTTATATTTCGAATTAATACAAACATTAATGCCCCACAGATAAGATTTGAACTTTCAAATTGTTGAAGAAAAGACAAGGGTGTTAATCATTTGATTTTACCTAGGCATTTGGGACTGCAAGTATAGAATTGTTATAAACTGAGAGTATAGAATTTAGGTTACATTACTATTTATTCGATAACAAAATGCTGAATAACTTACAGCAGATACATTTTAAAACGAGCGATTTCTTTTAAAACATTATTGTAACATTAAATTTTTTATCAATATTTTTATGAATTTTAGAGATTAGACGGCATGATTTTACAAGAAAATTTCATTGCAATTTAATGAGATTCAATGAAAGAACGTTTTTGATCATTCAATATATCCCCCCATATATATATATATATATATATATTTTAAAATAATTTGTATTTGTGATTCAAATGAGAAAATCCTCTTTTAATAATGTAAAAAAAATTTTTTTTCTCGGTTAAAAGTAAAGTGAATTTCGATAAAAAAAATGTGCAGTATTAAAAATTAAATATTCTAACTAATTTATTAATTTTAAAAAATGAATGACAAACAAAATTTATCTATTGATTTTCAATAAAACACCGTCCTCTTTCTGTTAACTCCCAAAAAAACACTAAGAAAAAAATTGAAATGGTAATTGATTTCATCAATTATCAATGAAATATATTATGTAAATTAGATTAAGACTTTTTATATTCAGCCCACAGACTATCTTTCATTGGATAGATATTGATTGTAATATTCATACATTTATCTTGAGAAACTACTTTACTTTTTAAATATTTCGTACAAAAGTGTTCCTTTTCTCCATCAAATTCCAAAATTTTATAAATGGATCATTTCTTAAATAACGCTGGGCACATGGTGACTAACTCTTTACCACAACAAGGCCAGAAACTGCTACTCATTTATCGTTACCCTTTGGGCACCGGTGAGCCAAGTCACGGAGGTGAGTAGCATTACTCACGTCATACCACCACCCCCAATCCGCTTATCGAGTGGGCTACATTTATAGATTATCCCAGAAGAAAGGAGAGAGAAACACAGAGAGTCAGGAACACACAGGCCGTACGGGATTCGAACTCGACACCAACATCCTAGGAATAGTGAAAGCTAACCACTCAACCATTTATCGGCTATCATAAATCGAAGATACTTACATACATTTTAGATACTTTCATAAAAATTTATTTAAATTACTTTATAATTAAATTATAATTAAAGTTAAACTCTTGTAGTTCAGTTATTTATTTAATTATTATATATATTATTAAAAGTTCCAAAGTGCTTTGAAGAAATATTGTTCAAAATGTGCCCTTATATATGAGTAATATTCAAGGTAATTTTTTTATGGTTTCGTACACGCAAGAAAAATATTCGAAATAAGAATGAATAAAAAGCTATTTAAATTAAGCTGTAGATGAGGAAAGCTTTGAAATGTGGAATGTTATCTTCACTTCCGATTTGGTAGAAGACAGGAACCGGAAACGATTTGATGACAAAGTAAGAATTTCTTTGCTCATGAATGAGGACAGCTTAACTTCAGGTATTCTTGAAATTGAATACAAAATGAAAAAATGTAACTATAAACGCCCGTAGAGCTTGTAAGTGCTTTATAATAATGCTTTTTTCACAATCTTATAAAAAATATAATGAACTCAAGAACAGTACTACACAGAATCATAATTTTCCTTACACTTTTTGATTTAATTATTGATATTTATTAACATTTTTAGTTATATTGGATGTTTTGCAATAAAAAATGAATGAGAAACTTCATCAAGCCTATAGAATTCCGATAAGTATTCTCTAATGTAATTAAAACAATTTTGTGTGGGGATGTGCAAAAATTAAATATATTTTTCTTTTTGGAAATTTGTCATGCTATAATACTCTTATATATAAGTATTAAATGTGCTTCCAAATATTTTAGAATAATGATATTTTATTGTATACGAAACAAAAGAATATTAATTAAAATTTTTTAATCTTTTTTATATTTTTGTTTATTTTTTATGTTTTAATGTGATTAAATGTTCAATAAAATTTATTTGATTTTCTGTATTTAAAATCTAAGTTTGAGTTTGAATGTGAATTTATGCATGTTTTATTTCCTAGAAAGGAATTTTTTGATTTCCTAAAGCGAAAATATTTGAATACTTTAATTTAAGTAGAAAAAAATTTTTTTTCTTGTAATTAAATTCACATTTATCATTATTATATCTTGAATATTTTTAGTTTTGCTTTTTCTCACGCTCAACAACGATTAAGTTATTTTCTATTTGGTCAATAAATATCTTTTCCGAAATTTATGAAATAATTTAAAATTTATCCAAGAGTTTCGTATTTGATTTATATAAAATATGTAAGTTTAAATAAAAATGTCTCGTTTTTAAAATATTACCCACACATTTTTAAAAGCAATTTTTCAGTGCAGAATTTTTTATACATTATTCTATCTGTTATTTTAAAAATCACTGTTTATTGTTTAATGCAATAGAATCCTTTTTATATCCTTATTTGTAAATACTTTCTAATCAGTTTGAAAATCTGTATTTAATCATTTTGAATAAAACTTGATGTAATTCTCTTAAATTACAATTTTGAGAGGAGCTTAAGTACATCAAAATTATCTTTAACTCAAGTTAATTATTAAATTTGCATTCAAGTAAAATCTGACTAAAATCATTAAAAAATAACACTTATTTCTTAAAACCATAAATCAGTTTACAAATCAGCAATATATTACTTTATTGCTTTTACTATGTGACACTTTTCTAAATACGATTCCTTGATTGGTGAAATTATATTTGAAGTAAATCATCAATTTCCTTTTATGTTCAGCAGTAATTCATCATGAATGAAATACTGATGATCAATAAAACTGATTTCTAATGTTGAATATTGTGACACATATAATGATTTAATGTATGTGTCATTTTATTAAAAAGTTCTAAATATTTTAACCATTCATTTTTTTTTGTCTAATATATATAAAATAATCATTTTCTAAGATTTAATTTTATATTTTTATCATCATCAATTCATGCAGTTGAGAGTCAGATGTGTGCATATGCTTATTTTCTAATTAAATATTCAACATTCCATTTTAAAAGGGAAACATGTACTTAAATGTGAGATTTTACATTCTCGAAGACTTCACTGGAATGAAGTTGAGCAGAAGTAAATTGGGAAGAAAAAAAGAACTGGCATTGACTTCATGGATTCTTTAACTTCGGGTGTGCTGTAGGGTGTTTATGATACCATAAACTTTAATAATGGCCACATAACCAGGAAAACTTCATCATCTGGTGGGTTTTTATAGCCAAAGAAATGGTAAATAATCCACAGATCGAGTGATCACATCGCTAACGAATTTGCCCGTGAGTTGAATAAGAGGTCGACGTGGACTTAACGTGCTTTGAAACCATGAAATTCTTCGATAAATGCATTTCATCACGTTTTACATTTAATGGCGGACTCCCATTAAAAACGAATCATTATTACCAGGATTACCAGAATGGTTATTTTATTCCTTAACGTGAGACTAACTGAGAATTAAAGATTTTTTTTTGCATTTAAAAATACTATAAGATAAAATTCAATTTTTATTATTAGTAAATATAATTTTAAGTTTTAACTATTTAATAATAAAAGAATTCCACAATAAATATTTTATGAATTTCATGATTAAATAAAGAAATATATTTTCCTTTATAATTACATAATTTACAAAAAATCTTGATGCCTTAATAATGATTCAATATTTTTTGTTTTTAATACAAAATAGATTCACCACAAATAAACTAATATTCATTTCATATTTCATTTTGTTCAATTTGAGCATATGTAATTCGCTAAAAGTAAGCCTTTTGTAGAATATCTATAATTTGTTATTGTCAATAAATATGTATAAGAAAGTCTTAATTCATAGTTTGTAAATTGCGGTAAAATCCACAAATTCTATTCATTTTTTCAATAAAATAACCTTAGACTTATTATTTAGGGATGTAGAATTCTTAACCCTGATTCTTCCATTTTCAGTAACTAAGAGTAATATTATCAAAAATTAAAGATCCTCTTTAGGATATATTGAAATGAAATTACAATGGTATATCATTATAGCTTCATATCAATCAGTTTCATTTCTTTCAATCAGTTTCCTTTCTTTCAATCAGTTTCATTGCTTTCAATCAGTTTTATTTCATTCATTCCTGTTATTATAGTGGTATATCATGGATTGAGAGATGATTTCTTTTCACCACACACATTGCAATAATTCATCAAACAGTTAAGTTCTTGCTTAGATAATGTTCATAATACTTCCTTGATTTCAACTTATCAAGTATAATAAATAATAATTTAATTGATTATATTTCATTTATTCAGATGCAGTGATATGTTTTTTTATTTATGCTTTCTTCATATTAGAAATATAGTTAAATGCTCTCTTCTTTTAACTATGCTGTTAATATGAGGATTAGCAACATAGTTAATCAATATAATTAATAACATATTTAATGGTGTTTAATAATCTCTTTCTTACGTCTTTTAATTTATTTAGCTAAATTTCAAATTATTTTTATTTTATAAGCGGTTGTAGATGAGTTTATTACCCAGTTCCGTATTATAGATAGGTGTAACGAATATTTAAAATATTCTCGACTACAATAAATTTAATAAATTGTTATATCTTTGAAAAACAATTTTTAAGTAACAACCAATATTTAAAATTTCATTAATTGACAAAAAAAATAAAAATAAATAAATAAAGCAGTATAAGTTTATAATCTGAACATGAGTTTATTGATGTTAACACATTATTCTTGAACAAAAACCAAAGGAAACCTTTTTATTCTCATTTATTTACTGATAGAAAAATCTTATATAAAAATTCATATAAACGTTACCAGAGCAATGTATTTGACTTTCTCAAAGCAAACGTATTTTTTTATAAACGTTTACTTAGAAAACGTTTATGGAGTGAACTTATTTCGCTTTCCTATAGGAACGATATAGTAGATTTTATAAACACACAAGTAACAACTACAGATGCCACTGCTCAGATACCAACTACTACATCTATATTCCCAGTCTTGAATCTAGGCCTTAAAGCAAGAATTCTTTTAAGTCTTTTTTAATGAAATCTAAAATATTCTGAAAATAGTAGTACGCATTTTAAAGAGTTTATTTATTCCTTGAACAAAATTAATAAATCTTTCTTAAATGTTATCGAAATTGAATAAATAAAATCATCGAAGCAATTTATAAGCGCATTCAATTATTTAAAAAGAAATTAATAACATCATTAAGAAGCAAAACAAAACGAATTTAACATAGTTTTCCATTTCTTCTCTTTTAATACTTCTTTTCAAAAGTCTGATCTTTTTGTGAAATTACAAATGCTTGAAATTAAGATTATTTTAGACTTCATACACATTTCTATCATCAAACAATATGAAAAATCATAAAGTAACTAAAAAAATTATATCATGTAATATAGGTCATCTCTCTCTCTCTCAATCATTTAATTATATTTGTTTCACTTAAAATTTTATATAAAAGTATTAGGAATTTGTAAGGAAAAATTAGGATTTTTATACTTAGAAATATATTTTGTAAGTTTTTAATTCTTTTCGTAATATGTTTTAAAATTGATAGATCAGGATAAAAAAGAATATTGAATTTGCACATAGCTTGTTCCAATATATTCGAGCATTTGAGTAATATCCTTATCAAGTATATGGCAGTTTTTCAACAATAGATAACAAATTTGAAGTATTTTGAATTTTTATAATACATTTTTATAATATAGATTTTTACAATGCAACTTTGTCTATCAAGATCTTATATAGTAAGATGTTAATATCCTTAAAACATGATCAGTAGAAATCAGTCTATAACCCTTTTTAAAATTCGACAACTTCTTTCTGATATTGAAAATGATCTTGTATTTTACTTTTTATTCTTTTCAATAAAGCGTAGAATATTAAATAAAGCTGTTTTAAGTTCATCTTAAAACAATTATAATTAATATTATATGCTTTTTTAATTTCATGAAGATGTATACATCTGGTTTAAATGCTATTCTTTAAAAAAGCATTTTACAGTAAATAATCTTTCAATAATTTTTTGTACTTTTGACATTATTGACTACTAATCGCTGTTGTAAAGCATTTAATAACCATTGTGTAATTTCATACCGAAATGACTTTTCAAAATAGCTGGCCTTATTCTCATATCGCAAAGGAGGAAACCAGGAATTACAAACTCTGACCGCATTCACGCCGTCTTCTTCCCAGGTGCAACATCCAGAGAACCAGTTTCTTCAGTTTTTTGTATCATGACTTAAGCTACATTTATTGACATAGCTATTTTACCTTGTTTTTTTATTCATCGATAACTCTGAAATGCTGCCATCCCATAGTTCTCATTCTGAGAAAATACAGATTCCTTCTTTTACAGGTTATTTCTTTTACATCTTACATATTACACACACACAGGTTCAACACAAGTTCTTTTTCAGCATTATAGTTAACGTAAATGCAATTCAATTAAAATATTATGAGGCATTCATTTAAATGCTCTCTTAAAAGGTACAACACCACTTATTCGTCCGATTGCAAGCTAAATTTTAGACGAAACGGCAGAGAATATGATCTATATACCATAAAGTTTCGCAAGAATTGTTTAGTTGAATCGGTGCTAAGTGCTTCTCAATATCCTCAGTTTTAACGAAAATGATTGGTAAAAAGAGATTTTTGTTTTCATTCACCTAAAGATTAAGCGATTCAACTTCAGTTTCAATATTATTATTAAAAGGAAAGCAATTTAATAGGCATTATATCACTCCATAAGACGCTATCTGTAACGGAAAAATTTATGAATAAGAAATAGTTATTCGAGGTATCTATTATCATATAAGATTTCTGTCGGTAGTTGGCATAGTTACTTTTGACAGTTTTGTGAAGAGCTGTTAGTAGATTATCGAGCAGACTAGTCTTCAATTCGAAAACTCATCCGCCACCGTGGCATAAGAGCAAGAAGACAAGACAGTCTTCAGATGAAATGCTTCTGGTTAGATTTTCAATTCGACAAGAACACTTGTAATAGTTCGGAATCCATATTACGCTGTAAGTCTTGGTTGGATTAATTTTTATGTGCAAAACCGGATTGAAGGGTAATCACCGGTTAAAAACTCAGCAGTTATATATGAGCTAATTTGTACAAATAATTTATTTTACAAATTAGCGTTATCTTATTGAACATTTTTTTAAACAGTTTTATTTAAACGATTATTCCTTTTCTCTCCAGATCAAATTCAAAATTGATCCTTTAGTGGTGCCATCTATCGGAGGAGTCTTAGAACATAAAGCTGAATCTTCTCTTTAGTTGTGCTCTGATTAAAAAAAAAGATGTACCTTTCTGACTTAATTTCTCATAGCTTTCGCCTAGTTAACTTGGCTTTTTTTATAGTCATAAGTAACTACAATAACAGCTTATAAGAATAAAAAGATATTACAGGCCAATTTATTTAAACTGAAATTTATTTTTTTTATTATTTTATAATTATTTAATATTATATAATATTTTATATTCCCTTTACTATACCCTTTCGTTTTCAGAAACTATTATTAGCTAATAATCATCTTTCATAATCTTAATTAAACGCTTTGAAAGAACATTTATTAAATGTTCCTGTGTTACATTTACAGCACTTTACTATCATTCGTATGTTGAATCTAAACGTAAAGTTTTACTACATTTCTCCATAAGATGCTTTAAGTTCAGTGACATTTACTGATTTAATCATCAGTTGGAAAACATAAATAAAAAAACATATTTAAATCGTGAATCAATTTTATATGGCTTGCGAATCACAGAAACTACATATTTTAAAAGCGTAATGCATTATTTTCCATAAAAAACCCATTAAAGCAACCAACTGAAAAGTTATTTTGCGTAATGGAATTTGAACTCGAATATAAAAGGATTTTTAAATTATTCCTGGAGCGTTTGGACATATTTCAATGTATTTCCTTCTACTTGAGCATTGAATATAAAGACAGTTAGAACAAAAGAACAGTATCGTTCAATTCTTTGTATTATTTTAACAATAAATTCATAGCACTATTCTTAAATGTAAAAATATGAAATGTTATAAGGTCTTTTTAATAGAGTTTATATATATTCAAACTATTCATCTTGCAAAAGTTCTATATTTTTTTAAGATTACACATGTTGAGTCAACAACTTTAATATTAAAATTGAATTTTTTCAGAAAAAAGACATAAGAAAAAGATAATTTCCTAACCTTAGTTCAGTTTGTCTATAATATTTTTCTTCATATATTATTTGCTAAATTCAATAATTTTTAAAAACTACTGAGGAATTAATTTTTGTTAGAAAGTTTTTTAATTTTAGCTAAAAGTGTTTGATGGTATGAAATTGCAAACTATTTTTCGACAATTTTACTTTATAAAGTAAATGGTTTTTAAAAAAAATATATCTAAAATGTAAAATTAATATAAAAAACTGAATTTTCTTGAAGGGAAAAGATTGTGAAATTATTAAAATGTAATAGCAATATGTATAGAATTTCAAATCAAGATAATTTATAAAAGTTTGGATGATTTAATATTTCTCAAATGAACTCAGTATTTTAAATAAAGATTAAAGGATAAAAACAATCATTACAAAACTGCATTACAATTTAAAAGATTATTTTACAAAAAATGTAGGCATTTAACTGCATTATATACATTGCAACAAAAAAAATTTAAAATAGTGCAAAATGTATAATTAATTTATATTTTATCTATTATATAAAATTAATATCAGTCAAAATTCCTATTCAGTCAAAAGGTTCTGATGGAAGGATTAACAAAAATATGCCATATCACAAGTGTAACAACTACAGTATAGCCGTAATGTGTTTGTTATTTGTTTATTCAATGCTAAAGTATGTTTGGTATTTATTTACTTTTAAGCTAATACAATAAATAAGATATCGATTGACAAAATGTAAAGGTAAAATTCATGAAAAATTATATTATTAAACGGAACAAGGTAATAAATAAGCGAAACGCTTATCAAAAATCATATTTTTAACGTTCTGAATACTCCTGCCAAAATTCTGCAGAATTAACGGATTTTTAAAATTTATCACTAAAGTAATATTTATAACTATATCTATCTATCAATCTATATCTATCTATATATATATAGGTAGAGTGATAAGTAGAGATAAATAGATATAGATTTAGATTGATATGAGACAGGATTCAAAAGTTCCGGACTGAGTCTATAATGTAGAAAATATTATAAATTAAATTGCAGAAACACATCCTCATTAAAACAAAATTCTTGTTGCAACAACAAACATTTGCTAGGGCCTGTAAAGTTCATTGAAGGATGTTTGGAATCTCTTTTGTCAAATTCATCCTGCGATGCATATTTGATGATTTTTCCAGTTCAGGAAATTAAAAATCGAATAAAAAAATCGAATATCTTGCCATTTCAGGAGGTAGGAAGAAATTGCGAGGTGTGATATCAGGTGATTAAGGGGGATGGAGTAGAACATTCGTTTTTGTAAGAAATTCATTATGTCATAATTAATTATGAAATTCATTATGTCTTGCAACGCTCTAGTCATTATAGCAGTCCACATTTTCAGTCTCTTTTTCCGGATCGATTCCCGCCAACGACGCAGTGTCGATTTCTGTGTTCTTTTGGATAAATTACAAATGCACAATGTTCTGGATATCGAAGTATACCTCTAACATGACTTTTTCTTTAGAGAGATCTTGGTAGAAGTCGTGCTCTTATGGATATTGAGGTGATTTCCATTTTACCGGTGCTTTCCTGGTTACCGGGTCATACAAAAAACACCATTTCTCTCTCCCAGTAACAATTCTGCCAAGTAGAGGAGGTTAACAGCCGCGGTCTCTCTCTATTTCCATTCAAATTATCTGTTGATCTACGTTTAACATGCTGGAAACGATGCATTTGCACCCGATGTATGCTAAGATCCTTAGTCATTAAACTATTGAAAAGTGTGTAATCTATCTTTTTCAATTTTAATAATTATATTTCTAATAAAAATTTTTTTCTACTTTACATTGTTTTCTTATGAGGTTGAATTTTGCTTTGTGTAATTTTATATTAGATGGCATAATTGGAAATTTAATACAAAATTAAAAAAATATGTTATGACTAGGACACAATCCTCATATAACAATTGCTAATGTAATAGTTCTCTGTGAATGGAATAAAAATATTTAACAGATAAATGTTATCCAAACTGAATAGCTCGTCTTTTTTTCAGAGAATCAAGATTTTTTCACAGCACAAAATTCATAACATGGATGTCTAGATCCAGGCTGTGCCTTAAAAATGACTGCTAGAGACACGTTAATGATAACAAAAAGGGCCCAGCTGTATTCCTTCACCACTAGTGGTTGTTTTCTTTTCATAATAACCATTAACTGCGAGATGTAAAAATTGCAAGACATTGTCTTAGGCAGTGAAATTTCTATATGAAAAATTACTTATTTTCAATAACATTTACCAAAATTAGATTTCTAATACATTTTTTTAATATTATAAATTGAAATATTATTTTTTTTAAAAATGATTTGATGTATTAAATCAAATTTCCAACTTGTTGTTAATGAGGGAAATAAAGACTACAGATGAAATCTAATTTTATGATACAGTACAGGATCCATTATCCGGCTTTCCCAAAAACGGATTGTTCCGAAAACCGGCATTTTTCAAGAATTTTTTTAATAATTGTTAGAATATGCCAAAAGCATTTCAAGTGAGGAAATAATCCATGAAAAAACAATATACAAGGTTCCTTAAATGCTGACATAAATGCTCCGACTGTACTTCAGTTAACTGATGACGAGATCGTCAGTGAAGTGTTCAAGAGGAGAGACACCGATTCTTCAAGTTCTGAGGATACCGATGTAGAGGAAACAGAAATTACGGAAAACATTTCCATTGACCGTTGTCTAGAACTAACGGAAGAACTTATTCGCGGAATATAACAAAAATCATTTTTTAAGAAACTCGATATTATGTCTGTATGTAAAATACAAGAAACTTTACAATCAAAAAAACCAAAGCCTTAAAAAAAATAGCGATATGTTTGCATCAATAAGCAAAAGATAATCTTACTTTGCAAATTTTAGGTTATTTTACATTATATATGTGCGTGTGTATATTTTTTATTAAAAATATATATTAACGATATAGTTACTATTTTTCCTTCCACAAATTACTTCATGGATGGAGAAGGAGTGTCGCGATTTTTGCAAATGATTATTGAAATTTTCGGCAGCGATCCGAAAACCGGAACATTCCAGTAACCGGAATAGGCTCGGTCCCGAGGTTGCAGGATAATGGATCCTATACTGTATATAAAATATGGAACTTTTGGTAAAATTATTCTCAATTTTTCCAAGAAAAGAATTCTACACTGATGAATAAATTTAAATAAAAGGATTTTGTTAAAAATGTTTTCATTAAAACAGATAATATTTAAGTTGATCTATTGACTATGGTATAAGAATATTTAAATTATTAATAATTTAACTCAAGTTTAAGAACTTTAAGTTTTAGAATATAAAATTTTGCAATGACTTTTTCAGTTATATAACGGAATTATGGAAAACACGTTTAAGAAATGATTAAATAAATTTCATAATAAATATTAAAATTTCAATAAAAATAGATCAAATATTTAATTTTGCTTAGAAAAATTAAAAATTTGATGGAATAAAGAAAATGATAAATAAATGAAAAAGGGGAAAGGGACAGAAAGAAAGATGTCTTTATACTTTTGATTTAATTTTTATTATTTTTATAGAAAAACGAAGTGATCATAGTATATTTATTTGTATAATTAGCAAAATATTTCATTAAAAATCTAAAATTTTAAATATTTGCTATTAAATTTCAGCTACATAAGCTTATTTTTATTATATTTAATAAATGTTATAATATATTGCTATTAATAATAAAATAAAAGAAGATTTTAACGACACAGGATCACATAACATCATTTAAATTATGCCTTTGGTCCCATATAACTTGTCTCTTTTACCTTTTCTTTTTTTCCTTTTGCACTTGTCACGTGACAACTACAACAAATTGTTATAACATATTTAGACATGCATCAATTTCTCGTGAGCTCATCAGTTCACTATTTATTCAATGAGGTAAAATCAGTTATTTCAAAAAAGTTATTCTTTTAGAGAACTTTTTTTAAATTTGGGCATTTTTAAAATTGAAACAATTGCGTGAAACACATAAATGTTTATAATTTGTTAAAAAATGGAGTGAAAGACTAAAATACAGTAAATAAAAATAAAGTAAATTTACTAAAATATAGTAAATTTACTAAATCACATAAATGTTTATTATTAAAGAGAAATTATTACAATAACCTTAATTTTTTTAAATGAATAACTACACTTTTAGTCACAAATACATTTTTTACTGTTGTTTATAATTATATATATAAGTGCCAATAAATTATTATCCTTTAATTAAGTTATAAAATGAAATCTTTTTTTTTTTTTTTTTAAAAATTGAACTTTTAAATATATTTAAATCAAATAATTTTGACATATATTTGGATGTACACAGTTAAGTTATCATAACTGAGCTATATAATCTTCAAACCTTACAATTTCATTATAGAAAAATGATTATAATTAAAAAAAAAAAAAAAAAAAAAAAACTAGAAAGCAAACTTCCCATCTTTTTACTGTACTGATTTATTAATAATTATAGATAATTATAAAGTACTGAGTTTTATATATCCGTTTAAATAAAATTTTTAAATACCGATTAAAATTAAATTTAATTAATGAAATGATAGTCAGAAATATCAGAATTATTCTTTAATCACCATACTTTGTGATTTTATTTTAAAATAGATTAAAGCAAATGTGTTCATATTTGAGAAGATATTTATAAGCAAAACTCCATTAGTGTTTCGAAAAAATTTCTTCATTCACTATGCATTTCATATGAATTTTAAAATAACAATGTGTGTGTGATTCTAATGAAAATAACATTCAATTGAATTTTGAGTCGATAAATGTCTTCAAAATATTCGTCGATTACTTGATAATTTTACAAAACAGGGATTTAAAGATTAAAAAATAACATTTTGAGTTGATTTATTCTACAGCACTATGCTTTCATTCATCTGATGTTAAACATTCATGAAAGAAATTATTGTTATTATTATTCGGAGTTTTCTATAAAATTATTCAGGGATTAGGAACAAAATAACGCGTGGGTTGGAAATGTTATTTCAGAACATGAAATATCATATAAATCTATGAAAAAATAAAGATGTGTAAACGTCGACATTAAATTTAACGGCAAATAATTTAGAGGAAATCATTGATTTTACATTTCTATATCATAAAGCGAAATCATGCATGAAAATAAAGTAATAATCATTTAAATAAATGGGAAAATTTATATATTTTTTCTATAATTGCTTTCCACACATATAAGAATTGATACATAAGTTTTTTGTTCAAAATATTGACTTATTTTTTAAACTTTTTTGACTTCTTTAGGGCCAAATTCAAAGAACAAAATATGAAGAAATATATGAGTATTAACCATGTAAAAATAATCTATGAATTCAGGAAATTTTTTTGTATTGCACATCTTATATTGTGCAATTTTCTGTGAAACATTTATGAACAAACTTTAGTGAATTGAACTCTTATAAATACATCCTAAATTTGCATATTTCACGCCTCACTCGTATTTTTTTTTTTTTATATTCCTTGACTAAATAAATTTTGTATTTTTTTTTGAATAAACTTGTATATTCATTTCGTGTTAACGTAAAAGAATAAAATCAATTTTACTCGTTTTGATTTTTCATAAAGCCTACATATAAAATTTAACAACTAATTGCTATTTCTCTGGTTACAAATTAATATAGCTTATTGTTTTCCGATACTTTCTTGGAAGGGTATGCTTACACTTCATTTTTTTGCCTTTGTAAAATATGTATTTTTAAAACTGTATGGAAATGATGCATGAAATATTTTACAAAGACAGTATTTACAGAAATTTGTATCAGGATCATTAAAAACTAAAGCAGTTTATATAATATAAGTCAATAAATATGAAGTTGAACGCAAATGTAATGCAAAATAGGAAGGATTTTTTTACAATGGACAGAAGACCGACAAGGAAAGTACTTGGTATGTACACTGAGTTAGCAAGCATGTGCTGATCCCAATCATCTGGTTAGTAAAGAACATCTCCTATGGATAATGCATACTATATCATTAAAATATATATTGACCAGTAAAGATTACCAACTTAAATTAGAACATAATATCAGAAAATGAGTAATGATTAATAGTCTTGAGCATATAGTATATGATGAAATTACTTAATTATTGAATTCAGTCAATTGACTAAATTAATGACTGATATTGATAGTTACCTATAAATAATTAACGATGGATAGTTTTTATAAATGAATTTTTCTTCGATTATTTTGAAATGAAGAAGATGATAAAAATTAACTTAATGAATGGATACATTTATTATATGATATAACAGCTGAGTGAAGGTTAATTGTTGCAGTCCATTGAAATTCCAGGATCCAGGTCTATCTTGCAAGTTGGAAGCCTTTATACAGAACTCCAATTAATCATAGTCCTCCTCCTGGTCCATGGAGGTTCATTGACATTTGGTCCATGGAGAACCAATATTCAAGGTCCATGGAGGAATTTATTATATTACTTATAAGATGCTGGGTGGTCTATGAATTGTAGAGAACTGAAGATGTTGAATAAATGAGATGTCTAATAACATTTCTTATGTGGTTGTTGGCTGTGATGGTGTAATCTATGACGTTGTCCACTGATGAATCTTCCTCACCTCATGAACATAAGATTTCCTTTTACCAAATCTTTTAAAATGTTAGATGAATGGACAGTGGGTAGCAATGAAGTCTATGAACTGTAGAGAACTGAAGATGTTGAATAAATGAGATGTCTAATAACATTTCTTATGTGGTTGTTGGCTGTGATGGTGTAATCTATGACGTTGTCCACTGATGAATCTTCCTCACCTCATGAACATAAGATTTCCTTTTACCAAATCTTTTAAAATGTTAGATGAATGGACAGTGGGTAGCAATGAAGTCTATGAACTGTAGAGAACTGAAGATGTTGAATAAATGAGATGTCTAATAACATTTCTTATGTGGTTGTTGGCTGTGATGGTGTAATCTATGACGTTGTCCACTGATGAATCTTCCTCACCTCATGAACATAAGATTTCCTTTTACCAAATCTTTTAAAATGTTAGATGAATGGACAGTGGGTAGCAATGAAGTCTATGAACTGTAGAGAACTGAAGATGTTGAATAAATGAGATGTCTAATAACATTTCTTATGTGGTTGTTGGCTGTGATGGTGTAATCTATGACGTTGTCCACTGATGAATCTTCCTCACCGCATGAACATAAGATTTCCTTTTACCAAATCTTTTAAAATGTTAGATGAATGGACAGTGGGTAGCAATGAAATCAGCAAAAATGAAATAAATGACGGATAATTTTGGAAGAAATGTGTCAAACCATCATCCTTGTTTTGATGTGCCCATGTATATTAGCCATTGATTAGACGTATGTTGTTGAAGAAAACTTTTCAGGTGAGGTTTTGGCCATGAGATGATTATTATTTGTGGAACGACTGATTTTTACTGCCCTCTTTGTAAGATAGTATAGACTTTTTCTTCTTCTTTTTTTCAAGGATGTTGATTCACTTGATGCAGACTTTTTATGTATTAATGACTTATATTTTATCCATTAATGAATATGTATCATCTGGACTGTTCATTGCTTGAATTTTAAAATTACTATCGCTCCAAATTTTAAAATTGTGTATGTTAAGAGCAATTGAGCAATATAATTCATTAATTGAATGACTATTGCTTCTGCTTCAAAAGTTGAGTTATCATGAATAAGATTTATTGAAATTTTATGTGTTTCCTAGTATTCATTAAATAAAAGTTGGCTGCACTGAGCAATTGCTTCTTTTTGATCTATCCATGAAGAAACTGAATGCTGTTCGATGGCTATCTTTGTACTGATAACATGAATTATGTTAACATTATGTTACCCATGAGGGTATTGCTTGCATCTGCGAATAATAGATTCATAGACTAAAGAGTCTAATCTGTATATACTCTTCAAGGTTATAGATACACAATAATATACGGGGTTCGAACACTCTGATTTTACTTTGAGAGATGCCATTCAAGCTAAAATCTACAGAACTACCTGCATTCAAAGTTGTTTTGAAGCATTTGGTAAAGATGAATAATAAATGTCTATGGATATTAAGAAAATTATTTTATTTTTCTCATCTTTGATGTAACTCAAACTGAAACATATGTATTTTTTTGAATAATAATGTAAAGGACTTAAGGAACAATACATAAAGAGATTCCATTAATATAAAGTTATGTAAAAGTTGTTCAAATCGTACGTAAATGCATATTTTACATAACATATAGATAATTAAAATATAAAATTAATTAATTAACAAAGATTAATTAAAAATTCTTACTTAAGCATGACTACATACATAATTTTAGAACTAGAAATCACATATTCTAATTAGATATAGAAATTATGGTCATAAGGAATCAACTCTGAAAGGAATACTGAACAATCAAACACTGTTTTTAAATTAAAGGGAACAAATTTTAAATTTCTGTAATAAGTTTTAAGAAATTTCAGTATTTATTCAGTCAGTTTCAATAATTTATCTTAATAAAGGATCGGTAAATAAAAGTATAAGTGTCTCCCATTCTTAAAAAATAAAACATTGAAAATTTAACAAGTACAAACTATCCATTATATATAACAAAGTAAAAGAATAATTATCCTTTTAATTTTGTATGATGCCTTTTGAGAACATCATATATATCTCGTATGATATATATACTTTCAGCTACTTATCGATAAAGTGTCAGACATGATGTATCGGAAATGTGTGCAATATACTTAAAAACTCTCATATTTAGTAAAGTATTTAATATCAACATATTTTCAGTACTGATTATCTTAGTGGGAAGACAATCACATTTCTGTTGGGACTGATGAAAGTTTCTGGTTAAGAAAAGGAAGGAAAACCAATAACCGATGTCTTGAGGCAGCAACCCAATGGAACCAATGAGAAAATTCGATTACCATACCTTCATGTGGCGCTCCAAAAGCAAATGTATCGACCGTAAAGAGTGGTAACAGCTTCAAAGTTTGGCTGACTATCTTAAAAGTGAAGTTTATTTTTTTCTTTTTATAATGCACATTCTGAAAGATCAGAAGGAAGATTTTTATCTATATTTTACTATTTCAGTGATATACTGCGGGATTAAATAAGATTTTAAAACTTAATTTTGGGATTTGGAAGAAAAGTATTTGTTAATTAAGAATGGATTTTTCTTTTTTTAAATTTCTTTGTAATGTAAACAGTAATTTATCCGATATACTCATTTTGTAAATTTGTTCAGTAATATTTTGCATTAAAGTTTTTTTTATTTACGATTTATAATTTACCCAACATCAAATTATAAATTTACAAGCTAATTCTTTTTCGAAAGCTTGAGTTCTGTTGAAAAATGATTTTTTCGTATAATATGAAATGTTCATTTTTCTTTTCAAGAAAATCAATTTGTAAAATTTGCTCAAATTTAACAATTTAATTATGATTTTATTTTTATTTGTCTAAATATTAGTAACTTTCATTTGCTGCTTATATACTAATTATATTATAAATATAAAATAAATAACTTATTATAACTAATAACTTAAAAATATAACTTATTATAATTAATAACTTATAAATAACTTATTATAAAAGTATGCAACACAGGTTTATTTATATATAATTCAGTAAATACGTAAATAAATCAATAAATCTTCGTCAGAAAATATTTATTTTAAATGAGTGTGTGTAAATATATATATATATATATATATATATATATATATATATATATATATATATATATATATATATATATATATATATATAATATATATATATATATATATATATATATATATATATATATATATATATATATATATATATATATATATATATATATATATATATATATATATATATATATATATATTATTCTCCTCTTTGCTGATAAATATATATCTTTTGGTTCGTATCATGAAGTATATTGATATATTTTTTATAATTATTGTTTTATATATAAAATATCCACATGGTTTGAATCTAACTTAAAAATGAATTTATGTCTCTTTTTTCTGGAAATAAGGTACCAAGTCATGTAAGTGACTAAATAGTTAGGCCTTTAATTTTATAAACCTAATATAACATATCGCTTATAATTAATAAATGTGTAAATTTATAAAAAAAATCCTGTTTTTTTTTTAATCAGTTGCATTTGAAGAAGTGGAAATTAAATTTTCTTTAAAAATAGAATTTATTCGCAAAAGCTCTATTCTATTAGTCAGGTGAACTTTTGTTCCGAATTAAATTAAAAAAAGTCTACATGGAATCTCTATCTAATTTAAAGTAAAATTTATGCTTCCTTCTGAAGTTTTACCAATAGAGTTTGTAAATAATTTAAATCTGTTTCAACAATTTTACAGTAAAATTACTTGCTCTAAAATTGATTGCTCTAATAACTATGGCACGGTGATATTAATTTAAACGACGCAAGAAAAATAACAGAATGATAGTAACTAACAGTAATTAATAACTGTAATTAATTTATACAATATTTAAAAATTGGGAGAAAACCACACTTGGGGTTCTCCAGGAATTTTTAAAATTATCATACATGTGTAACAGCTGGTAGAAACAAAAAATATTTATGATATCAAATCCTCCTTCTTTTTGCATTTCTATATTGTAAATTTAGTAAAAGCATTAATAATTACCCATTTTTTTAGTTTTAAAAATTGCTTTAGTCCATTGCAGTTTATGTAGCTAATTAAATATTTCCCAATATGACAGTGATTCGACAATGCAACATGGGAGAATGAAATCCCGACTTCAATAATTAATTTTGTGTTGAAAAGGAATCCAGTATTCAACACCTTATAAGATTTCCATTTAGTTTATCTGTTCCTGAGACCTTATTTCTTGGCGCTAAATATAATTTCCAGCAGAGATAAGTAAATTCTATAAATATCGTTATTTTTCAAACTACAATTTTTTTACGTTAAGTATACATACGTTTTCCACTAGAAGTGAAAACTAATGGATCTGGTCTGCTATCTTTTTTGTGTATTTATTTGCACCATAGAATGAAATGCTTTATTTATTTTAAAATCAATATTTCAGTTCAATAGCTGAAATTTAAAGTTTGAAAATATAAATTGATAAAATAAATTTAAAAACTAGCATGAATTTTAAAATGTTAAATTTCATTTGTCATATTCAAAATCAAATCATTCTCTCAGTTTACTTATTCATTGATCGTGAATGAAAGCAACGATTTTCAATAATAATATTTAAGCAATGTTATGAAAACAGAATTAATAACCAAAGATAGACGACAATGTAAACGAAAATATATGAAAGTTAAATTTAAAAGTATGACATTTATTATAGAACACATTTACAAGAGATCGTGCATAAAAATGTACAAAAAATCAAATAGTATATTTACATAAAAAGTAATTTGAATCTATAATAAAACTGTAATATATTTTTGTAAATAAAATATTTTTAATTTTCTAAATTATTTTTATGAGTGGTGAAAGAAATGAGTACTATGGTTTTGAAAAGTTTATTGAAAAAGCTAGCGATAATATTTTAGGATAGATTTAATTTTTAATAAAGTAAGTATAATTATAAACTTTTATTTATACTAAATATTAAAATTTTGATTTTATTTTTGTATTTGTCTAATTATGAGCTTAAATGTAATAGGAAAATTCCATAAAATAAAAAGTTTTTGATACGTGAATTTTCATTTTTTAAAATAAAATAAATATGTTTGAAAAAAGTGAATGGTGAAGGAGCATATTTAGATATTCCAAATCATTAGGTAGCTAAAATATTGTTTGAGATAGATTATTACAGTTTCAGAAATAATAATACTAAATAAAATATAATAAATATTTTTTCAAATTGATATTAATAACATTCAGTAAAATATTTCTCTTTTACGCCTATTAAAAATTCTCTTTACAACCTGAAAATGTCCTTTAATTAGTATTTTGCGGTTATTTGTAAGGATTGGTAATCATACACATATAATCTCAATTCAAATTATTCCTGTAAATTAATCCATATTGGAAAGCAACCTCTCAAAGCTGGATTATATGTTGAAAATCATTTCGTGTAACGATTCATTACTAAGAAATAATGCTTAGAACATTCTATAACTTTCTTCCAAGTCTCTAAGATTAAGTAATGAAAGGACATCTCTTAAATTGTGAGAAAAATTGTTTTGGCGATAAAAATGAGACCAGAAATGATGATTCAGCGAAAAGTATTCATTGAGAATAATTGACGTCGTATAAAAAGAGGAATGATTATTGTTAATTATATATTGTCTCTACCTACAAAGAAATCGTATCCAAATATATATTGATTTAAGAGTGATATATATATATATATATATATATATATATATATATATATATATATATATATATATATATATATATATATATATATATATATATATATATATTGTAGAAAAAGAACTAACACAAATAATATAAATGTTCGGTTTCTTATAAAAATAATAATATTTTCTATTATATAAATATATATAAATATTATATATATGTGGAAAAATTATCAATCAGTACCACTCCACTTGTGTCAGCTTGAAAGCCAGAGGGCGCTGATTCTAGTATCAATTTATATTCTTTAAATAGTTTAGTTAATTCAAGTTTAATCACATAGTTATAGAAAAACCATATTTCTCAGATCAGATCGATTTAATTGCTTACAAGCATTTGATTTTTTATAATATTAAATAGTTTAAACTTTTCTACTGCTTATTCATTTTAAGTGTCAGTGTTTTTGATGGAACCAATTTCAATTTAGTTTCTTGGTTGTTTGAATTTTTCTCCAGTATTATATATATATATATATATATATATATATATATATATATATATATATATATATACATACATATATATATGTATATATATATATATAATGCAAAAAATACATATTAAAGTAATGGATACATTACTAAAAATACAATGATGGCAAATACACAAATGAAGACGTGGTCCCTATGCCTTCTTCTTATCATTTTGTTTTGTATATTTTAATATTTTTTCCAATTTTATACATCTGGTTTCAATATTTTTCATGTTTTATCATATATATATATATATATATATAAATTTATATATATATATATATAATATAAATAGATATATATTTATATATATTTTTTATATATATATATATATATATAATATAAATAGATATATATTTATATATTTTTTATATATATATATATATTTAAAATTGTACTAAAGATTTTCTTTAGTACAATTGTAAATGACTACATTTGCACTTAAAGTTATAAAAGCCAAATTATTATTATTCTAAAATTTTAAAGCATGATTGTAAACTTCATAGTCCAAACTTTAGTTGATTTCTGAAACCTAAACTTATATTTGACTTTATAATTTACAATTGTGCATTTTTAATACTTTAAAATTTCTTTAAATTTTACATATTTAAATAATTTTAAATAAGGGTAATTAATTTTTACTTGCTGAAAAACTTTGATTCTGTTGCTACGGATGATTCTTTTTGCCATGAAAAAAATATATATGTCATTTATGATAGCATAAGGTTATTGCCATATATGGTAATTTAAACGCTTCATTTAGAGACTTAAATCTATCATTTATTCTTAAAATTTTGGGAAGAATTACAGACTATTGACGATCTATCTTTGAAGTCATTATTGAAGTAATTTGGAGTAACTTTTGCAGACGTATGAAAATTGTTAGATTACGTTTTCTGAAACTGATGGTATAAATAGGCGCCTGGGTAAAAGTTAGTTTTAAAAACTAAAATTTGGATGCTGAAAATATTTTATCAAATTAAATACAAGTGTTATTTCACATCACTCTAACTTATGAAGCATCTTTGCATTTTTTAAAAAAATATATTAAGAGAAAAACATTAAATGCACAATTTTAGTGTAGCAATATATTGTCAGTTACAGATATTTTTTCACAAGCCTTTATTTTATATCTCTTTTATGAGTTTTCCCCTTTAAATATCATTTCAAAACACGTGCCAAATCACCTTGTGAGTCAGCGTATATAGTATTGCTATATAAGGAAATTCATCAAATACTGTGTCAATTTCTGCAACTTTATGATTTTAGGACCGACATATAAATCAATAAATTCATAATAAAGAGCCACAATAGAGAAATTCTGTATTTTATAATATTTAGAGCAGATTTGATTTATTTAATTATTTTCTTATTTCTTTAAATCCAAAATCAAAGTTAACTGATATGACAACATCAAATAAAACGATTATTAAAAATATATTGAAATAACTGAAAGTCTTTCTTAGATTTTATATCATTAATATTGTTATTAAGATAAACATAATAATAATATATATTTATTATTGCATCTAATAATCATTATTCTTATAAAAATAAATCACTATATAGGTGAAACTTCCGATTTTAGATATTGTTGTTGCATTAGAATATCTCCCTATACCTATCCCCGTGTTGGACTCTGTTGAAAGGAAGCAGGTGCATGAGAGTTTTCGTAATTTAGAAGCAGGGACTAAGCAGAAAATTCGCCAATACTGGACTTGCTATACACAGAATATCATTTCTCTTGGAGGACATTACAACCATGAGCTATTTAACGTTTTCCAGCTCCCGTTAGTGAACACGACGGATCTTCGGTTAAGTTGGGATTGCACTTTCCGATAACAAGAATGACACCCTATCCAACCGGGTCATTGCATTCTCAACTTATAAAGTGTATAAGATTACTGCCCTAAAAATTCAATCATCGTGCGTCAAATATGCTTAGAAACTTAATACATTATAAATATGAGGTTTTTGTGTGAATATGCATCAAGGTAAACTATAGAGAGATAATTGGTCAAACACACACATGTTATTTTAGCTGATTTTAAATGTATTTTTTTTGTTATATCAATATAAAATACTTCCCTTTCTGATAGAATAAATCAATATATTTATTCTATCAGAAAGGGAAGTATTTTGAGTATTTTGCTGATACTTATTGTTATTTATTTTTGAAAGAATGTTTTTCTCACACAAGAAAAAACTCAGGATTAGGAGGGTAAAAAAAGCGTGGACTCACATTCTCCAAAATATCTGTGGCGAAGTGTTATACATACTTCTTTAGAGAGCATTCTTATCGCTCAGAATTCGTTCAGCGTCTTTTGGCTCACGCATTTCAGGATTAGGAGGAAAACGCAATAAACGCACAGCTTTTACAAAACATATGAAAAGAGTTTATGATATTTTTTGAGATCTGAAAACGTGGTTTTTTCACTGAATCTAAATCTGTAGTTTATGCACCAACTTAGAATACATCAGAATTTGCCGGAAGCTTCTGAAATGTATATAAAACTAAATTCTACTCTAAAAGATTACCAAAAGAATTTAAAGATTATAATTTACTTTTTAAATTCATTAACTTAAATTATTAGTTAGAAAAAGAAGAATCCTCAAACTTATTATAGATGTAACGGCTGAAATATTTTGATACATATATTTCAATATTTCTATATATTAGTAACATATAAGATATATTAAGAAAGAAATGTATATATATATATATATATATCTGTAACAGACCCATATTAACACTATTGACAGTAGATGGCGCTGCTGCCCAATATACTTACAACATCCAATCAAATGAGATGAGTATAGTGATGTGAGAAATGGCAAGGAAGAACCATCCGGTTCCTAAATACGTTTGTTTTGTACCACCCTGGTACTATGTGACCTTGATTTTATTTTATAATTATTAAGTATTTTCTTTTTGTAATTAATCTTAATTATGTGTAATGTAATAAATGTTTGTTTTGTTTTAACTTCCATTTTCTTACGTCGCTACATATGTCTATATATATATATATATATATATATATATATATATATATATATATATATATATATATATATATATATATATATATATATATATATATATACATATATATATATATTATTTTTATTATATATATATAATAAAAAATAATATAAAATACTTAAACATATTAATTATTTTTCTTTCAATTCAGTCACATAATACATTTCCTGCAGAAATGAAATGAATATTTTAATTGGATAAACTGAAATCTAAAAATCATGTAATTAATTTAATACATAATTACATTATTTTTATCCCAAAAATTAACTGTTTTTAAATAAATTAAATATGATTAATAAAATAGTTAATAAATTAAGACAAAAAATAAACACATGAATTAATTTAAATATTTATTTAATTCATTACTTTTTTAATTTATTTTTTGGAATTTATCTTTTCAAACATCCAATATAATTTCGAATATTCAATATTTTTGTTTAATATATTTTTAACAGCTTGATCGAAAATGTTATTTGGCACAGAAAATACTTTTGCATTAAATTTCTGCAGTCTTTTTATTGTTCATCTGATGACAAGATTTAATCATTTATCAAAATTGCTTATGTGATTCTGGGACATGGTATTTTTAAGGAAACAAGTACAGGAGAGAAAAGTTTCTAGTTTAGAAATATTTTAATAAAAAAACAATTAAATTTGTAGAGGGGAGAATTTCATTTTATGGCAAACACTGGTTATTTATTTTATAGTTTAGTCTTCAATAGTTTAGTGTTTATTTTTCTATTTTGTAACAAAATCAATGAAGATAAGGAAACATGAATTGTAAAAGTCTTCCCCATCTAGAGAAAATAGAAAATCCATCCCTTAAAGTGTAAAATAAATTTACTCTCACGAGTCGAGAATAATTTGCAATTCAAATTACTGTTTTCGAATCACATGTTTCTTGTTTCTACGTCAACGCGTTTCTTTCTTTGGCCTTTGTTTGCATAAAATTTTGTCAGATCCATATATGATAGATATCATGGCTACGTACTTTTTACTGAGCTTGCTGTTCATTTGAAACTTTACATATTTGAAAGATAGGGGCGGTTTATTTGTTGAATATAGCACAGGAAAGATTGTGGTTTCAAACTCAGTTTCCGAAGATAATATTTGTCTTAAATTATATTGTTTTAGAAAGTGAAGGGATTAAAAATTCCAAATTTTCTTTCTTTCTTTAATATCCTGTATCTTTATACATGTTCATAAATCTTTTTATTATTAGCACACATTATAAGAAGAGAAAAGTATGGAAAAATATAACAAAATTAAAGAGTGAAGAATAAAAATACAATTAACATAAATTTTAAGGGTTGACCTAGCATAGCGGACCCTATGGTTATGTAGAATATAGGGAAAATGTGTTTGTAGGAAATAAATTATATCTAGGGTATTAAAGTAAGAGTAGGTAGGGATTTTATGTATATACAGGGTAGAAAGCAGACATAGGCTGTGAGTTGTATGCACGTGTTGCAAGGTTCAAATTCTGCTAAGCTCAAATTCTAACAGTTATGCATATCGAGCGCAGAAGCACAGAACCTATTTCTCATCTATTCAACCAACTCTGGTTTCAAATCAAAAACCTTTAAGAGCAGCTAATAGGCAAAGTGGATATTTAAATTTTAAAATTAAAATTATTTTTAATAATTGATGCATATATTAAGCAGAAAAAAACCTTATACATGTTGCTTTATTCATGACTACAACTTACAATTTATGTTTAAAGTGCAATCGTGATTGGATATCAATTTTCCCATCCAGACAATCAAATATTTAAAAAAGACATTGTAGCACATTAGTGGTGCTTTTTCTTAAGCGTAATATAAGTGTTTTCTGTTGTTTTTAATGTTATCGGATATGTACTTAAAATGTGCTTTAGACTATTGAACTTATTTCATTTTGGTAGATTTTTATGATGTTATTACAATGCAAACAATTTTCCCAAGCCACATTCTGATTTACAACGCAATGAATATTAAATCAGTAGTCTTTAGTACATTGAATCAACATTATTAAAATGCAATGCTTGACGTTTGTTTACTTTACTTAATAATTTCATTAGAAATAAAAGATAACAATATATAAAATGACAAGATTATATAAGAGATATATGCCTCTCTGATATATCTGCGTTTTCATTAATTTTTTTTTTTAATTTAAGGAAGTTGTAGGATATTTCCCCCAACTCTGGCGATCTTTAACCACTGTTTTTCGTCGCCAAGTAATTTAAACGACGTTGCCACTTAAAAAGCCATAAATAGGACGCAGTAATAACGTCAAATTGAAAAAAAAAAAAAAAAAAAAAAAAACGACAACAGAAAACCGGAAAAGCAACAGAACTTGAACTTGGCAACACTATAATGACAACAAAGGGTTCCAGATTTGGCAAGAAATCTCGTTGAAAGTACATCATATTTACATTAATTTTAAATTTCATAATCCAAATCTTTTCACTATCCATACAACTAAAATTTTAATTAAAAATTATTGATTGCATTTTATCTAGAAAACAAAAAGCAACAGAATCAATAAAGTGACTTTGTATTATAAAACAATAAATTCGAATAATATAATTTTGCCTTTTATATATATATATATATATATATATATATATATATAACAAAAATACTGATAACATTACTTTGTGCATTTTTGAAAAATATTTTGCCCTTTCTCCCCAAAGCTTTGCTGAAATGAATCCGTGAAAGAAATAAGAAAGCTTATCCAATGCACATCTGATCAATCACAACATCGATCATTAAATACAAGGTGGGTCAGAGACGTCAGTAATGCAAGTGGTATCCATCCAAAGTTATGGATCACCTGTATATGTGGGTGATGACAAGAGTCAAAGAGGAAGGCACAAATTTCTGCTCACTTTTTGATCTAGATGTTCGCAATTGGCATTTTCCTATATTAAGACTTTTTGCTTTCCTCTTATATAGTAAGAAAGGAAATTAATGTATCAAACGGATTGTGATTCTATTCAAGTTTATATTAATATGTAATATTTAATGTAGAATTTACTTTATATGCTTTTTAATAATAATAAATTATAAAATTTAATTTTTTTTCCCAAGCAGAAAGAATTTAATTAAAAGATAAAAATTAAAAAAAAAAAATCAGTGTTCGATTGATTTTTTTCGAATCATTATTACAAAAAAATTTATATTTGTGTTAATAATTGTATTATGAAACATGACTTTGAAATTTTACTTTAAACTCTGTGGCATGACAGCCCATGTGGGCCACCCATCTCTGTTTTCCTGACCGAGAGGCCCTGGGGTGCAAAGCATATGTCCGGATAAGGTGGACAGCCTAACTTAAGATCCCAGTGTTTAGTTCCCAAGCATGCTTGGTACTCATTTTATTGACCCAGAAAAAGGATGAGAATTATAAACTAACAAAATGTCAAAACTTTGATTAATTTTATAACTATGATTAATTTATATTATGATTAAACTAAAACTGTGTTTATCAAACTGCCTGAGGTGAGCTAATATTTGAAAATATTTTACTTATAGAGTGTACCTGTAACTTAAAGTATCATCGTTTGTACATTGTTGTTAAAGTGATTTTTAACAATAAAATTATTTATTTCCATCTTTGTTATCTTACTAAATATTATATGATAGTTTTGTAATCTACACATTTCAGAAAAATGCAATAAATTATATAAAATTCAATTCCAAAGTTGACATAAAATTTTTTCGGAAGCTAAAGTATAAAAAAATACTAAGATTTTTTAAATATTTGCTAATTACGATCAATCGAAAATAAAAGATCATAAAGTTATAAGTATGAAAAATATAGTCCATACTGGAAAATGCATTTTTGATACGTAACTGTAGAGAGAGCTTACTTAATCTCTTTATAAAATCATTTGTAGCATTTAAACTTTTGTAGTATCGGATCAAAGATCCTTAAAATGCCCACATTATTATCTCCTTTAGTTAATTTGTTGTACCTAATAGCCATTACATTTTTTATAAAATAAACAACACAACAATTCAAAGAGATTTTTATATAAATTTTAGCGAAAGTTTCTTGGTTTGAGCCTAAGAAAATTACGTCGAGTTTCACAAAACAGGAAATGAAAGTTTTCTGGGGAAACTAAATTTTTTCACGATTTTCGTCTGTATATGTTTTTAATACTATTACAAAAAAGAAAAGTTTTATAAATTCGGAAAGAAAAGTTTTGATAGTACGAATCTTTCCTCAAGCAATTTTCCCGAATTAAATACTGCAACCTTAAAATTTTTTTCCAAAACTGAATAAATATCTGATATATAAGAACAAGGAAAGAGTGAAGAACACCGAAATTTCGTTGGTGTTTTGATTTTGATCTGTCGGCTAGAGAACATAACAGGAGAATTCTGAAATTCGCAACATGATACAAAAATGTTTGAATATAGGAGGTGGTTATGTAGTGAATTGGATGAAACTTCAAACATTCAAAACTGTTTTCTCCCCAATAAATGTTTGAATTTTTATTCATATATCAAAACAATTTCTCTCTCTATTGTATACCTTGATGTTTCATAGATGTATTAAAATACTGGAAATTAATTTTTAGTCAAATACACTCGTATCCATAAATTAAGGATAATGTAAGTTCAGCCAAAGAAAGAGGCAGAAGCAAAACTAATGTGACTTATTTCTTAGGTCTATTTATTAAACAAAAAGTAAAGTGCAAAAAAAATGCTATATGTTTGACATCATTAATAAAAAATTGCGGTTTTTACATTCTGGAGCAAATTTCAATAAAGAACCTATTTACGAAAACCAATATAACATTTATGGTGTGATGGTGTATACATGGTATGGCTTCCAGACGATGCAATACAGGCCGTACAACGCCTAAGCATGCTGAGTATTAAATGATCGATCTGATCTTGGGGAATATTACACCACTCATCAAGCAATGCCCTCCGAAGTTCCGATAGGCATGTGGGAGAGGGTTGACTGGCTGCAATTCATCTGCCAAGCATGTGCTGCACATGTTCTATTGGATTCAAGTTCGGGAGGTATTCCGGCCATACCCTCCGATTACTGGTGATATCCTCCGATTGAAGTCACTCGTGACAATGTTTGCACAGTGAAGACGGGTGTTGTCCTCATTCGGCGTTGTAACTCTGGAGCGACTGGTGCTTTAAAGTCTACTGACATTGCCATCATCTTGGAACCGTTACCAGAGCCTGGAGATAACACTCTGGGTGATTCCAAGTTCCTTGGAGACTTGCAACTGGGTACATCCACATTCCAGACGGCCGATAATTCTACCACGTGGAACATCATCCAAATGCTTCCTTTGTACCATAACTATGCGGTTAATGCACCGAAAGGCTTTTAAAGCACTTGTAAACAATTTTACTCAATTTCTTTGGAACCATTCCTTATATACCCCTCTCTTACGATCTCGTCATTGGTACGTACTATCGGCGTCATCTGGTGGTTTCTTGTAATTCGCATATAATTATTTAAAATGTGTGTGATAGTTCTACATGTGAAATTTTTATTTTAGAATTCAATTTCTGTGTGATTCTGAATTATCCTTCATTTATGGACATGAGTGTAATTTAATCAAATAAACTATTTAAAAGAAAATTACTGAGGAAATTATCTTTGAATACTATTTATTTATTAAACTGTGGGCACACATAGTATTATAATACATTACTTTTGCTGAGATGAAGGGATGCACCTTTAAAATAATAAATATAGTTTATTAATTTAGCGTATTCCGGTTTCTTAAATAAACGGAAGAAAAGTATCTGAATATGAAACTAAATTAATTTACAAGATTTATTTTTATAAAGCATAGTGATAACAAGGGGTGTAAGGCGCAATTATCATTAAATTCATTAAGTTGTTGAATTGCAGAATGCGTAATTTTATACACGAACAAAAAAAAATTCATTAAGGATAGAATGTTGTTGTCGTATACCACAACCAGGCGGGCATTATGGGGTGCGCTGCTCTACTTTTCCAACTGAACCATATTCATATGTGGAGTCCGAATTTTTCAGTACACACATGCCATAGGCATCCGTTTATAGGGTAGGCACAACCACTTATACAAGGAAAGAACCAAGACAGGATCGATACAGACAGAAAGTACATCCATGCCTGAACCGGGATTCGAACCTAAGACCTCCCTATATAAAGTCAGGCACACTGACCACTAGAAAAGTAGAGCCGCATTAAGGGTAGAATAAGTCACAGATTTGTTAACGCATAATCAAACCTTCTATTGACAGTAAAACTAATATATATATATATATATATATATATATATATATATATATATATATACGTTAAAATAAAAGAAAATTAAAACAATACTTAAAGATTTATAAAATCACAAAAAAATTTCCTCACTTTTATGCGAAATCTAATATAACTTATTCTAGGGACTAAATATATTTTTGTCAATATTTTTAAATCAAAACTAAGACTTTAATTTTTTTACATTTTAGAATTTTTTGTGTAAAGAGCTCATCATATTAATAAACATTAATTGCAGTTTTTCACATAAAAAAACTATCAGGATATTTTTTTTTCTCAAGAAATTTTTTTGGGGGTTTTGAAGCAGGGATTCCTTTTTTTTTTTCTATAAAAGAACTCTGTTCTGAGACTATTCTAATAAAAAGATCATTTCATCCAACTTTTGTTCGAAAATTCGCGATCAATTGATTTCTGGAAGACAAAGTGCTTTCAAGATGACTACGTTGCCAAGGAAAAAGAAAAGAACTCAGAACTAAAGTTTTTGTAAAATGAAAAAATTCTAGGACTCAGCTGCCAAAATATGAGCATGGATATTCAATAAATTTTCAGAAAAGAAGGAAATAATTTTTCTCGAATGGGCATACGTGAGCGTGTTATTCCAAATTCAGAATTGTCAAAAAAGGATGGATTCCCTAAGGTATTCTTGTCAAAATATTTATTGTAAAAAATGCAAAGAACATTGTCTGTTTCTGCATACTTTAATAGATAGAAAATGCGTCAAAAATATATATTGTTTTAATTCTTAATTCTTTATATATATATATATATATATAACCCTTAGTTGAAATAAGTCTGTATTTCTTTAAGTAAACCATTGTCTACTTTATTAGAAATAATTAAATCACATATATTACATGAAAATTAATAAATAAATAAATTAAATAAAAATTATAAGTTGAAATGTAAATATGAGCAAAAACATTTATTTGGGTGAATATTTATTAAAATTTTCTTTTGATATATTTTCCCACCTAAATTTATCTAATATAAATTTTTGAGACATCCTACAGTTCATTATTAATTTATATCATGTTTTGTTTGGTTTATTGAAAAAGTATCTATACTGAGATGTAAGAAAATCTAACACAAAATTAGACTAAAAGCAATCGAATAAACTAATTAAATAATTTAATTAAATAATTTTAATTAAATAATTTTGATTTTAATAAAATAATAATTATTTTTCAAATTGTACTCCCAATTTTTTTGAAATACTTTTCTTTTGTTTTATTTGCTCAATATTTTTGATATTGGTATTACGAAAAATCATATATTTCTTAACTGAAATGTATGATGATGTCATAATATATCAAATCTTACAATTTTTTATGAAAGGAAATTCATGCCTGCTTAAAGATTACATAGTAAGTCCTATAAAACTACTTAATGTATATTAGAACTCGAAAACGCGTTTATGATGAAGGCAATTAATATTGTCTTTTTATTTCGTTTAAAACCATTATAGTTTCTCATGAAAAATGATTCTAAATTCCTAAAACATTTTTATTCTGAAAGAATAGTTACCCTATTAATTTTAAAATTTCCTGTGGCAGCAGGCAATTTACTTTCAAATGTGAATAATAATAACTTTTGCGTGTGAAACAATACTTTCATATTTAAATAATTATTCTGCGAAACAACCTAGTTGATACAGTTCATTTATCAATAGCTTTGTGCATTTTACTTAGAGAAGAATAGCAATACTTTCAAGAACATGAGTTCAAATAATAACTTTAATTTAATGGTGTATGATTGCAGAATATATTATAAATAAAATTTCAAACATTGAATGATTTTTTGTTTGATAGCATTTATTTCAAAAGAATGCAGTTTATTAAAAGTAGTGCACACCAGAACCACTTTTTTTTTAAAGTGCTATTTTCTTTATCTTTCGAATGAAAAAAAATTGATTCTAGAAATTAATGAATGTATGTATGTCAAATAATGTGGAATGTTACTTAAGGCCTGATTATTAAAATTTAAATCAGAAATATATATATATATATATATATATATATATATATATATATATATATATATATATATATATATATATATATATATATATGCACACACACATATATTATTTAAAGTAACTGATTTGCGATAAAATTCTATTGTAAAAAAGCATTCATGCGTTATCAAAAAAAATAATTTGTTCAGGAAACATTAAATTTGAAGTTATCTTCAAAATTCGATAATTTCAAGGTAAAAAAGTAAAGTAGTTTTTGCCATTGAATAAATAGGTAGAATAAATATGTAATTTATGCCCTTTGAAAATTGAAAAAAATTGTGCAGTTTAGTTTATCACATAGCTCGAGATCTGTCGCCAAAGAAAAGGATTACCAGACGTAAAAAAAGGCAAGTTTATAAAACTTGCCTACTTTATAAAACTCGACGTATAACGCCTACTTTCGTCCATAATTCGTACAGTAGCAAAGATAAATGGACATGTCCTCGTAATCTTTTGGCGATTTTTGATTCACAACTTTAAAGAAGGTTTATCAATATCAGCACCAAGTGATAGAATATGCTATAAAAAAAATAAACGCATTGCAAAGCAATAAGCGGAATTTCGCCAAGCACTCAAAGAGTTTTTCGCTTCCGAAAACCCCGAATTTACACATAGAGCGGATTGTTGGAGATTGGTTAACAAAATTTGCTAGATGCCAATGAAGATTAATAATATACTACATTTTCAATAAATCATTTCCTTTTTTGCCATTAAAATGCAAGAGTTTCTTTAGTTATCTTATAAGACAATAAATTATTAAGATACTGTCTTCAAGCAACGATTGATTTCATTTGAAGTTCCTGTTTCAAATGATAACATAGAATAACTTTCAAATAAATATTAAAATAATAATAATAATAGAATTTTTTTCCAACGATGGCACTTGGGTGACGAACCCTATGCCACAACAAAGACAGAAACGGCTACTCATTTGTCGTTACCAATTGGGCACCTGAGAACCAAATCACGGAGGCGAGTAGCGTTGCCCGAGCCATATCACCGAAAACCCGTTTAAAGGATGGGCTACATTCATGCATCATCACAGAAGAAAGGACAGAGAAACACAGAGAGAACAGAGAAAGAACGTAACATCTGTGACTGAACCGGTATTCGAACCCGAGACCCACAAACAGAAGTCTGCAGTCAGCCATCGGTCGGCCTAATAATAGAAAGTAGAACGGGCGAAATTTTGCTTAAATGATTGCATGGGAGTTTATCTCTGACAAATATAAATATAAATTCTGTAACATATTGAAGTGTGAGAAAACACTGATTAAAGCTAAAGTTTCACAAAAATTATTATTTGAAGGAGTTCTTAGTAGAATCTATGTATGTGTGTATATATATATATATATATATATATATATATATATATATATATATATATATATATATATATATATATATATATATATATATATATATATATATATATATAAACTTCATAGGATATTTTACTCAATGATATTAAAATTGTATCAATTATTTTCTGTTTTTAACTTAAAGCTTTTGATAAAACTTAGTAGCATAGTTAATGTAAAAAAATGAATTATTTTACTTTTCTTTATAAATCTTTTGGTTTTTTTTAACGGAAATAGTATTTATGATTTTTAGATTTTTATAATGACAAATAATTGTAATAGTTGGTTTGTGTAGAAAAGAAATAAACTCAGTAAATGAGAATATAAAATGGCAGATAGTATAAAGAAGTATACACAGGAGTATATAGTATATAGAGTATAAAACGGCAGTAGATCATAATAATTATCAAACAGAGCGAAATAAGGCATTATCAAAATTAATTTGAAAAACCTTTGTTTATAAATTTTGAAGAGATTTTATATAACATATTGTTTTAACGGCTAATCCAGATTCATAGTGTAATGCTTGATCCCGCTTGACTCATAATAGTATTTGGAATCATGTAACTTTCTAATACACTACAGGCCATTAAAATTGCCACACCAGGGAGAAATGCAGATAACAAAATAATATTTATTGGACAAATATATTATACTAAAAATAACAAGTGATTAAATTTTCAAAACATTTGGCTGGGTAGATCCTGAGAAATCAGTACCCAGAACAACCATCTCTGGCAGTAATAACAGCAGTTATAAGCCTGGGGATTGAGTCAAACAGAGATTGGATTGCATGTACAGGTACAGATGCCCATGCAGCTTCAACACGATGCCACAGTTCATCAATCGTAGTGACTGGCGTTTGGTGACGAGCCAGTCGCTCGGCAACCATTGACAAGACGTTTTCTATTGGTGAAAGATCTGGAGAACGTGCTGGCCAGGCCGAACATGTTCCGTATCAAGGAAGGTCCGTAAAATACCGGCAACATGCAATCGGGCATTATCCTGCTGAAACGTAGGGTTTCGCAGGGCTTGAATAAAGGGTAGAGCCACGGGTCGTAACACACCAGAAATGTAACGTGCACTGTTCAAAGCACTGTCAATGCGAACAAGAGGTGACTGAGACGTGTTTCCAATGGCACCCCATACCATCACGCCAGGTGATGGGCCAGTATGACGATGACGAATGCACGCTGCCAGTGTGCGTTCACCACGATGCCGCCAAACACGGATGCGACCATCATGATGCTGTACACAGAACCTGGATTCATCTGAAAAGATGACGTCTCACCATTCGTGCGCCCAGGTTCGTCGTTGATCACACCACTGAAGGCGCTCTTGTCTATGACGCAGCGTCAAGGGAAGCCGAAGCCATGGTCTCCGACCTGAGAGTTTATGCTGCTGCAAACGTCGTCGAACTGTTCGTGCAGACACTTGTTGTCTTCCAAACGACGCCGTTTCTTGATTCAAGGCTCATGACGTGGTTGCACGATCCATTACGGCCATGCGAAAAATATGCCTATCTTCTGGGCTGCTAGTGATGGCTGTTGAGATCCCGCATGGCGTTCCGTATTACCGTCCTGAACCCATCGATTCAATATTCTGCTAAGAGTCATTGCATCTTGACCGACGCAAGCAGCAATACTGCGATAAGATAAACCGCAATCCCGGTACGCTACAATACGACCTTTATCAAAGTTAGAAACGTGCTCATACGCATTTCTCCTTCTTACACGAGGCATCACAACAATTTTTCACCAGGCAACAACGTTCGAATGCAATTTGTGTATGAGGAACCGGCTGAACAATTTCCTCATTTAAACACAATGTAGGTGTCGCTACTGGTGCCTGCTTTTCTGAATGCGCTGAAAAGCTAATCATTTGCATATCACAGCATCTTCTTCCTTTCGTATAAATTTCACGTCTCTAGCATGTCGCCTTTTTGGTGTAGCAATTTTAATGGCCAGTAGTGTAAAAATATCATGCATTTCAGTATGATAAGTACAAGAATCTTCAACTTTTTAAATTAAAAAAAAATGAAATTTGTGTTAAATTATTACCCTAATATATCCAGTTTTAACATACCAAATATTATTTCCTAATTGAGTGATAAAATAAATATATATTTTTTTAAAAATCTCATTTTACAAAATAATTTGAAAATATTTTAATATAAAGAATACAATAAATATTACTGCGAGACGAATATTTTAAAAATAATTATTTTTTAAAGTTTCATGTGAGTTTGATCTTTGTAATTTTACCAGTTATTCAATTCCAATATTAAAAACATAATCATGCCGTGATGATGTTTTATCATAACGGTAAAATTATTTTCTACAATCGCATTGCGAATTTCCTACTTAATAACGATATTTAACATCATGAAATTGTAGGTAATTGGACTCATATTGCTGAAGAGAGATAGGCTTCAACAATGATGTCATTTACGCAAAATACATTTCCATTAACACTGGAGTCAGAGACATTGGGGAATTCTGGGAAATGCCAACAACAGAAGCATTAATGTCAATTCCATGGGGGACACTGCATTATCCTCATTAAGGAGGGATTTAATTTCATTTTACTTTTCCATTTGTAGGCGAATGAAGAAACAACTAAAATATCCAATCCGTAGAAGAAATGTGAAAATATTTATTCAGGTATGTCTTCTTTTTAAACAAATATTTTAAAATATAAAAAAGCCATGTTTTTTTATGAAATTATATAACATATAAATTTTAGTAAATTTAAGTAGGATTTTGCTCGAAATTTCAGAAATACTAATTTATAATTTAATTGATAGCTAGAATTTAAAGTTATTTTTTTACAATCATTACATTTCGATGATCTTAAATTTTATGTATATTTTATTATCATATAATTCCAACTGGACAGCATGTTTTTTTTTAAAACATTGATTATTCATAGTCATAATTTCTTTGAATCTAAGAACGAATAAATCAATTCAATTTAATACGAAACAATGTAAATTTTATTTTAAAGTGAGAAACAAATAATTAAATATTTTTAAATTAAATTAAAAAGAAAAAATATAATAAAATTTTTTTATAGGTCTAATGAGTTAAGAAATGATTTTTAACTATTGAATGTTATATAATACCAAACATTAGCAACTGTACACTAACTTTACATTCATTTATTTCGCTGTTAGTTTTTAAAAGCTTATTTACTCTTATATATTTGACAAAAAAATTTTAAATAAAATTATAGAATTCTTCATAAAGGAATTTCTTTAGTGTTTATGTACAATTTTATTTTTTATGTTTTGCACAATTAAATTAGAGACATCCAAAATCTGTTTGAATTTCATAATGGAAAAACTAAATAAAAACAATAAGAAATTCTATAGTGCACTTCCTCAGCAATAATTGAGCAGAAAAACTTTGTTACGATTTTATCAAATATTCCATCCGTTATGTATTAACCAGGAGCTGAATCACATTACTAAACATTAAAAATCAAAACTGCATTTACAATACATACATTATAAATGCTTATATATTTGAAAATGTTAACGAATCAAAGAGAGAGAAAGAGACGGAGAGAATTATTATAAATTATAATTTATTTAAAGTTCACGGATTTCATTTATAAACTGAACAATGTTTTTACTAACATGGCAGGATTTTGTAAGTTCACAAATATCTTATCAATAATCATCAATAATAAAATATTCGTGAAGTATTTTTGGACTTAAATCTATATGTGTCGCTTAAGAGAATAGAATGAAGATGCTTCATTTAAATCTTAATATATTTCACAAAAAACGTCTCAAAAAGAAAATATTTTATGCAACTTTAAAATATTAATTTTTAATTAAAAATATTGATATTATGTCGAATTATTATGATTCCTGAGTAAAACAAAGAGTTTGCTATTAATATCTGTTACTAAATCTAAGTAGGAATTGCAAACAAACAACAATGAAACATTAACAAAAAGAAATATAAGAAGAAGTTTTGTAAGAAAATAAATGTCACAGATATAATATTTCAGTTTTTCTATGACAATTTATTTACTGTTAAATCCAAATTTAAGGATTTAAGGTTAGAAATATTAATTTTACTATGACCGTTTATTTTATTGCTAATATATTATATATATCACACCGATAAATCAATGTACTACTTAAGTCCGCTTATTGATATATATGGATTTGTTTTGTTTATTATGTGTGTGATTGTGGTGTTTCTTTAATTACACGTGTTTCCTTTCTCATTATTGTATAAATAACAATTTAACTTACTGCGTATGTTTTATTTTGTAATCAGGTAGTTCTAAGCAAAAAAATGATGAGGAATAATTTTTTATCTCAAATTTATCATATTGTCATCAGCTCTTTAAATGAAATATATCTTGTATATAATCATAAAAATAAATAATCAACAAATCACAAGTATTACTTGTGATTTAAGTATACTTAAGTAAAGGTAACTATTACTTAAGTAAGAAAAAGAATAATTATTCTTTAATTTTCTTAAAATTAATAAATGAAAAAAAATTAAATAATTCAATAAGTATAATCTGAATATAATGCTAAAAATTCTAAAGAAATAGAAATTCATTTAAAAAAAGGATCAAATCTTACACAAGTAATTACCTTTTTTGACCAAATCTTAAAAACCTGAGTTGACTGGCTGAATTTATGAAATTCAAAGCGCTAGAAATGAATTGTTGAAAAATTAGCGTAAAAATGTCCTGCTCTTAAAACATTAGTTGACTGGCTGAATTTATAAAATTCAAAACGCTAGAAATAATTTGTTAAAAAACTAGCGTAAAAAAGTCATGGTCTTAAAAACATTAGTTGATTGGCTGAATTTATAAATATCAAAGCGCTAGAAATAATTTGTTAAAAAACTAGCGTAAAAAAGTCATGGTCTTGACTGTCTGAATTTATAAAATTCAAAACGCTAGAAATAATTTGTTAAAAAACTAGCGTAAAAAAGTCATGGTCTTAAAAACATTAGTTGACTGGCTGAATTTATAAATATCAAAGCGCTAGAAATAATTTGTTAAAAAACTAGCGTAAAAAAGTCATGGTCTTGACTGTCTGAATTTATAAAATTCAAAGCGCTAGAAATAATTTGTTAAAAAACTAGCGTAAAAAAGTCATGGTCTTAAAAACATTAGCTGACTGGCTGAATTTATAAAATTCAAAGCGCTAGAAATAGTTTGAATTGGTTTCATTATAATATGGTAAGACGAAACATTTTTTTTTACAGAATTGTTACATTCAATGCATCCTACATTTTAGAGAATCACTATATGTCCTGAACTGTTTACTCAGTTTTAAATAGTTCTTTTAGCTTAGTAAAAATAATTTAAAATATTTACTCAAATGATTTCAGTTATTAAAAAAAAAACTATTTTTATTAATCATAAATATCAGACAGCTATTTCGATATTTTGAGATTCGTTAATGGTAAAATCCTCTCCATCAGAGTATAACTTATTTATAATGCAGTTAAAAATAACCAAACATATCTTCTTCCTCCATTTAATCAACGGATTCTTTTTACAATAAATAGAAAAAAGGGAATTAAGTTCTTTCATATGATGAAAATTAATTTTTAGCTGTATACACTTTTATATAGTAACGAAAGAAGAAAGAAATTATTTGATAAGAAAAACAGGAATAAAACAAAGCACTGAAGATAAATAAGAGCGAAGCAATTTGGAACGATAGAACAAAGAGATAACTAGGAAGAGCTGTAATAAACTCTCTGAGAACATTAATTTAAAAGAACAGCGAAAGGTGTACAGTGCTCTCTACACTTTAAGATATTGCTATTGCTTCAAGTGTATAAAATTTTAGTATGCGCTGAAATTGCTCTTTTTCAAATTAATAATTTTTTTTATCTTATCTTGAAATAGAAAAAGTATATTTTTATTAAACACATTGCAATTCTGATTATTAGTTGGCTAGTTTATTCTGAAATATTAAAAGAAAGAATTCTTTTCTTACCAGTTAATATATTTTATCATTTTTGTGTAAACATTTTATGTAAGTTAAAATGATCAAAATTAAGCTCTATAATCACTTGTAAGTATGTAAAAAATTCATAAAAGCGTCAATTTTCTAATATTCAATATCGAAATTCTACATATATATACATACATACATATAGAGAGATATCGAAAGAAATGTTACAAACAGTGATACAAACGGTGATAATCTTTGATTCTCTGAATAATTCAGGAAGATTACCAACAACTTGTAATTAATACTATTTAGAATAAATCCCTTTTACATTCGAGAGATTCCAAACATCAGATGTTTTACTTGTCATTATTGCCAAAATGTTGTATTACATCATTCAATCCATCAGCTTAAAATGACATTGATTATAATAAACAGCATTTCTTGAACAAATGGAACTATATTTAAAAGCTAGAAATTAAACTAATTGAGGGAGTTTGAATGGGAATATCCTTCATCATATAAATGAGAAAGCAATTAACATTGATATCGAAATGTGAAGTACATTTAACAAATTTAAATTATTTTAAAATTAAAACTTAGCTGTTAATAAACTTACTGATAAATTTTAAATATAAACACATATCATGGTACAAACTTTGGGATAAGATGAAAAATAAAATTTAGTTCAGCAATTTTTATTAAATTGTTGTGTGTGTCACAAGTTTTAAGACAAATAAATGATTGTAGTATCAAGCAAAACTAAGGTTTAATAAGAGTCAAGAACATAAATTCCTTTTTTCTTGACGAATATTATTTTTATTTCAGAGGTAATAAAATCTGTGATACTGATTAAAATATATTTAATCAATTTTTTTAATTTAAAAACAATATAAAAACATTTGAATTCATTTAAACCTGTTCAAATGCTCTTACAACACACAAGTAAAGAAGTGTTTATTAAGATTTTGATTTTGGAGATTTTCAGTAATAATAGCAAATAGTATATATATATATATATATATATATATATATATATATATATATATATATATATATATATATATATATATATATATATATATATATATATATATATATATATATATATATATATATATATATATATATGTATATATATATATATATATATATATATATATATGTATGTATATATATATATATATATATATATATATATATATATATATATATATATATATATATTTACTGCTGGAATGCTGGAAAAAAGTAGGACACTCATATTTCATATAAATTTTGCTTTATATTTTAGCGCAATGAATGTAAATTTTCTTTTTTGTTTTATTAAACCAAATTTTCCTTTATTTTTAGTTAATGAGTTTTATTTACCACTAAGAAAATATTATAAAATAGTACTTAAAGATGTTTGGTATGTGAAAAAAATGGAAGGACACCTGCAAAAATATTCTCATTTTAGAACCTGGAGCAAATTTATATTTTGAAAACATTGTTCTTTTAAACTATATTTCTTACTAAAAACATATTTTGTTGAAAAAATCCTCGTTTTTTGTACATTTAAAATACTTGGGGGGGGGGGACTTTTAGTACATTTCGAAAAGGTCAAATTGTGTCATTTAAAGATGTAAACAAAGGTGTAAAAGAAACAGCAAGGCCCCTGCTCATCAGTTCAAAGATTGTTTCTAACTTCTTGAAAAACCGAAAGTGTCAGAGAAAAAAAGCAAAGACTGGCAGACCTAAAAAATTGGTACCACGTGAATAAAAGAAATTCCTTAAAGATTACAAAAAAACGAGGCATGGGAATAGCACAAGACCAAGCTGGAATCACGCATGAAACTAGAATAACACTTTACAATTAAATAAACAGATCGGATACGTTTACATTCAAGTAAAGATAGTACCATTTCAAATAGAACAAAAGGCACATTCAGCAACAGCGACTGTAGGAGAAAAACACATACCTCTTAACTCCGAATGGACTGACGAAAAAAAAAAAAAAATTTAAATTACACAAATGGTTATCAATATTATTGGCTTTGTACGGGTATGGATACTGTATATGTATGAATACACAAGAAGAAACTTATTCTATCTTGCCATTATCTTGCCCATTGCTTTAATATGACGGGAAACAGTGTTCAGGTCAACATTCAATTGTTTTGTAATATGTTCTTGTGTTTGGCTATCATTTTCATCAAGTAATGCTTGCAATACAGCATCTTCAAATTTGTTGCTGGTATGCCACGCTCCTCGTATCTCACATCGAAATTACCATTTTGAAACTTTTCAAACCACCAGTAGTACTGCGTACGGCTCAGAGCATTGCCACCGTATGTTTCTACAAGCATTTAATGCAATTCGGCAGCATTTGTCTTAATATGGTAGCAAAAAATTAATGCTGTCGCAAATCGTGGTCGGAAGGCATAAAATTCGACATTTTCAACATAGTAAAAAAACACAATGCACGCTGAAATTCGTCCAAATATAAACTAAACGTGAGTATGAAAGGGCAAAGTATAAAAATCACGTGTCACGGTTTCATAATGTTTGCATATATGCTTTTCGACATCTGTTAGCAATAGTCTCATTTGATGTGCATACCCTCTGGTATTGTATTTTAAAAGGCCCAAGCATACTGGGGATATTTTCTGAACACGGTCTTATGAGTCATCTCAGATATGGAAAATATTAATTATGCCAAGTTATTGACATGGACAATGAAAGTATTTAAAATTGAAAGAGTGTTTCTGGAGCCGATTTGAAGTAACGCTTGAGGTGTTGTATTCTCCTTTTTGATTTCTTCAAATAAATTGAAATTTCAAATTAACCGGAATGGCTGTATTAGCAATTGTCTCATTTCATCCTGTATGCTTACGTATTTGTAACATGTCAAACTTTCCTATCATAAATTACTAGCATTATAATAAATTACATATCATTCTATCTGCACATCCATCATATAATAATAAATGCTTCAGCAATTTACAGAATGCCCTATTGTTATGTTTAGTCCCCAAAATTATGAGATATTTTCCATACCTTTATACGTCCATCAACTTGATACCGCAGAGAAATCATCAGAACAGGAAACATTTTTGCAGACATCGACAGTGCAATTGCTTTATTAGTATGTATAGTCGAAGGATGAAATTTCAAACTGATTCATCTTCAATGGAACATATGTGTGTCTCTAGCTCATTATTAGTAATGATACACTGAACATTTTGCACGCTGGCACTTGTTGATATCACATCACTGGAATCTGCAGCAATCTGAGTTTCTCGTTAAAGAATTCTTGTCAATCGTCCAAGATCTCGTTCTGTCAAATTATTTCCCTAACCGCATTCCTATCTATAATTTTTCATTTTACCAGTTAGTCAACATTCACTCTGAAATAGCTTCTGAAATAATCACATGTGAAAATGCAAAACTTACCTAAACTTTTGAAGATACGTCCTACATCTAACATCGCGAACATAATATTACTTTCAAAATCATTTAAATTATGATAACCAGTGGCTGTAGTAGCAATAACTAATCTAATAATTTTGCCAGACACCTGTTAAATAAAGGCACTGTCAAATATATCGATTCATTGATTGATTCCATAACTAGATTATTTGTAGAGAAATGTATGTAACCATTATTTGACATTTTCTGCATTGTAGACACATATCTAATATTAAAAATTACGACAATTTACGGCACAAGGGCCATATAATCCAGAATGCCAAATTCTGAGTTCGGTGATTTTTTGGTGGATTTTCTTGTTTATCCAAGTTTTTATTGTGTTTTAGAAATGGAGACGAATAAGAATTATGTAGAAAATTCTATTTTGGTAACCCTAATATTTACGACATCGTGAGAAATTCCAATACGTCATCTTGGCAATATTTCTCCGTCGCCAAAAAGAAAAAAAAATTCAGAATTTGACATCCTGGATTATACGGCATTTGTTCATTTTTTAAAGAAAATTAAAACCTCAATGAAATAATATAAGCCTTATGAATGCAGAAGAACAGGATGTTTTTTCATTTACGAATAGTAACTGCAGAATTAAAAATCACTGTTTTTGATTTAATACCAATTTAAATTAATAGAAAAAAGAAATTAAATTATCATCACTGTTTATCCATCATTATCAATTTTAATTACTTCTAAAATTTATTCTAGCTAAATTACTTTGACACCACTTAGTGGACAGTTTACAGATTAAGACATCATAGCATCCAACCACGAAAATTGCCTTCAAATTTAGTTTATCAGAAATGGTGGATTATACTCACGTGTAGCAAGAGAAAGATTAGAGAAACTGTGAAACATCAACCACGACTGATGTAAATGTAAAAGATTAATTAGCAACATCCCTCCGTTAAATTGTTTGTAAGCCAATAAAATAGTCGGCTATGAAATAAAATATTTATTTTCATAAATCCAATTACTAATTTCTGTAACTTTATCTTACGTACATATTATTTAAAAAAATTCAAGATTAGAATTTTTTTATGAATTGTTGATAATATCAAATACGTTTTTTTTGTACTGGTTATAGGCATAATGATGAGATATAAAATAATGCACATCATGCACATCTTTTTTACATAATAATAATATTATTTACACAATATTATTATATTTTTAACACAATAATAATATTTAATAATGCACATCTTTTTAACATAAAAAAATGTTAGCGAATTTTAATAATTTGACTTCAGTATGGTCTATAAAACACATCCACAGAGTTATTTTTTAAAATTGAATGAAATTTATGGTGTTATCAAATAAAAAGAATTTTCAATTTATTGTAGTGATAAGAAAGAAAATACAATTATTTCAAAAAATTGTGAAACAAATATATTAATATTTTTGAAAAATATTTTTTTTAATGTTTTACAGATGAAAAATTGCCCTAAATTTGTATGCAGCCCCAGAAGCTCAAAATTGTTGTTATTGCATGCCCCCGAAGGCAGCAGTGCTAGACCAGGTCCATGAGCGCGTACACCTTTAAAAAGTCCAGTACCATAAGGAGATTCTTCATCAGATCTCTCCCGGGGAGACCAAGGCATTGAAGAATATGTTCAGGAGAGGTTTGTTCATTTAAGCACTTGGAGCAAATTTCGAATTTCTTCGTACCCTCGACGAATTTCAAGTTACTAAGCTGGTAAAGCTCAAAGTAAGATTAGAGACTCAAAAGTAAAGCTTAAGACCAGAAAAGTAAAGCATCATTTGCTGCGGGGATTTATTGGAAAAGTAAAAACATTCTGACTCACTGAGTTGCCTGAGTACAGTGAGATGTGGGCATGTTACATTAACTTGTGACGTTCAAAGTCCTTTCGTTAGTATAGCATGGATGCGGAGAGAAATATACCAGCTCAGGTTTGACCTCATCACTTGACTGTGGCTCAAAATTAAGAGGTATTTGGTGATCTGCGAGTATTCCAAACATTATTTACCTTAAAGAACAGTCTGGGGCTCACCTGCACAACTATCTATGCATGACTAAATAAGTATGCTCTTAAAAATTATTATTACTAATGATAATTTTACTAATATTTAAAAAATGTACTTCCGATTTCGACGAATGATTAGGGATATGTGATAAAATGATATTACATCTTTTAAAAATACAACATTCATATTATTTAAATTAGTTATTGGAAAAGTTTGCATTAAGAGAAAATAAAAAATTAAAAAAAAATCAGATAAACTTTGAAAAATACTTCCTAACAAAGTCACAGAAACATTTTCCCACCCTGTAAATGTTTCTTTCACCAACATCAAGATTTTTGAAAGTCTGTATTAAAAAGCTTCTAGAAACATTTACCGCAAATGTAAATAGTTTTCCAGCGAAAATTATGTAACAATCACAATAGAGGGAGAATTTTAAATATTAAAATGTATCATAAGCTAGATATTTCATATTAAAAATTAATTATTTCATATTCAATTTTCTATTTTATCGATGGAACTATTATATAAGTTTAAAAGTTTGATTGTATTTCTTTTCTTTTTTTAGTTTATCAAATAAATTAATATAAAAAAAATAATGTATAAAATCTAAATTAGTGCAAAATTTTCAATAATTTTAAGGAAATTGAAAACAATAAGCCTGATTGGAAATATTAACAGACATGAAATAAATAAACACATAATCAGATAAATTATTGTATTGAAAGAAGATGCAAGATTCCCAGACGTCGTAAGTTTAATGAACATACAAAACAAAAAATACTCAAAACCTTTAAGACTTTTCTTCATATGCAATTTAAGGATACACAAATAAGAAATGTTTTTTAAAATTGCATTTATATTTTTACTCGAACTGAATTACTTAAAAATTATATTAGTTTCAATCTTTAATAGACGATAAACAAAATAAAAATGTCTGAAAACATTAAGAAATAGTTTATTCAATAATTTAACCTACGAAATAAGAAAGAAAATTTAAAAACATTTATAGAATGGATAGTAGGAAAAAAGATATATGATTCATTTAAAAAAAAATTGCTATTTTTCACTTATAACTTAATATTAGAATTCGTATCTTGGGCTGAAATCATGGACGAAAAAATTTTGTTCCTTAATTTAATGATGATAATGTCGTGTCCATGGAGTACGTGCAAAAACCCTAAATGTCCCCGGAACTGTCGAAGACAGCTCTGGCGATCTCTACAGATTTATCTTTGAAAAGAAGCTCCACAGGATCCTCTACGCTGATGTTAAAAAGCTTGGCCAGCATTGCTGGACAGCTGAAGGTGTGTTGTGGAGACAGTTGGATGCTATCCGGGTAGTGAGGACAAAGCCTGGTGTAACCTTGATTTAATAAATGGCGTTTACATTTTTAGATTATATTACATAATTTAACTGCATTTTTAGATAAATTAATTTTTGAAAATTCATGTTCTATATTATTTTTATTTATTTATTTAATTTTTTTTATTTGGAATGATATGAGTTCAAATTATAAAAATGTATATCAAATCAAGAAACATGTGAGTTATGTGAATTAAACATATTAAATTTTATAGTGAAAGTGACAATTTTTATCATCAAGAGCCTTATTTCATTTCATTATCAATCATTTTTGTTACTTGTAACAGTAAAGCAGCTTGACTCGCTGCTTGTTTTATAATCGTGTAAAAATGAATAAATACCATAAAATCCTCAATCTAATGAAAAAAAAATTAGGAAAGTGAGTACTTTAATGAAGATAAAATTTTTTTTCACGTATTAAAATATTTCAAGTAAATATTTATGAGTTGCATCGCATATAGGTGATTCAATCTACATAATATGGTTTAGTAAGAAAAAAGTAATTTTATTGTATATTTTATCATTTAGTTACTGTGATTTCTTTTCCATTATTTACGTCCAAAATAAAATATTTAATAAAATATAAATTAGAATTATAAGAAAAAAATTATAGTTAATGGAAAGCATAAGTCGGAAATTATAATTATATGATATAAATATATTAAATTTTAAACTTTATTTTTGGGTTTCCTTGCAAATGACGGTTAAATATTAAAAACTTAGCTATATTTTTTAAATTTTCTTATAATTAAATTTTTTTGAAAATTATAAAATACTTTTATAAAGTAAAATGATAATTTCAAATAATTTTTTAATTTTTAATATAAATGAATTAATATAAATAATTTTTCTAAAATTTCAAAAAATATTTATGATTAAATAATTGTAATATGTTTTACTGTGGAAAATAAAATATTTTACAGTAATCATAAATGTTTTTGCCGATTAATTTGGAACACGTCTATCACTTCATAAAACAAATCTATTCTTTTATTAATATTAAAATTTGAATTCATATTAAAAAGGATACTTATTGACGGAAAACAAATTTCAAAATTATTATAAATCGAAAGATAGTCATAAATTGATAAATGATGGGATCCTGATTTATAAGAAATGCCATGTTATCATAATATTGAGATGAAATTTGTTACTGATGGTAAAAGTTACTACATTTACATTGCTAGCCACCATAAATACAACAACCTGAAGGAAGCATGCAAATAACATGAAATTTACACCATGCATGCAATTTACAACATGATTAGAATTGCAGCGCCGACACACATCACGCAAGCCTCTGGATCCACTTCAAAGCGCTATTTAAGGCCTGGAGATTTTGACGATTTCAAGTTCGGCAATAGTCTTTTTCTAGTGGTTTTTTCAAAAAACGATCAATTATGCCTCGAAGACAATAGCAATCTTTTTTTTTTGATCAAGTATTTGAATTCTACAGAGAAAGGATAGTGGCCAACCAAGATTGTAGATTACCTTTCAGGGAAATCCATTATTGAGTTGAATGAAACCAAACTACTGCAATGCGGATATGAAATCCTTGAATGTAGGACAGTACGACGGACCGACGTGTTTGATCGCACCCACCTCACGTGATGACAGGAAAATTGTGCGCATGGCAGTGACGGATTGCTAAGCCACATTACGAACCATAGCACAGCACATTCAATCTGTAAGTTATCATCCAGTACCATTCAACGCCGTTTACAGCAGAGTGGTCTACCCGCAAGACGTCCATGCTTGGTCTACCCTTGACCCGGAACCACAGATATCTCCACAGCTAATGATGCGATAAAAGACGGCTTCGGAAGGCAAATTGGAATGAAATCGTATTTTCTGACAATTTATGCTTCTGTCTAAAACACCACGATGCTCGCATTCGAGTGTGGAGACACAGTGGGAAGAGGAAGCTGAACAGCTGCGTTATGCACCACCACACTGGTCTTGCACCTGGTATTATGGTATGGAGTGGTATTGGATATCACTCTTGCACTCATCTAGTACGCATTGTCGGTTCTTTAACAGCCATCGCACATGCACGAGGTGTTTGAGCCTGTTGTCCTTTCTTATCTTCAGGTCTGGCCTACAGCCATAATTCAACATGATAATGCTCCACCACAAGTGGCACGCATCATCCAAGGGTTTTTCGTCAATCGGTAAATTGAATTGCTTCCCTGGCTGGCTCATTCTCCGGATCTTTCGCCGATAGAAAACATGTGGTCCATTATTGCTTAACGATTGACGCTTAACGAATTGCCACACCAGATCAACTTTAGCAACGTGTGGAAGCTGCTTGGTCTGCTATACTCCAACAACACATCCAAAGTCTCATGGAATCAATGCCGAGATGGTGGCAGTGATGATCTTAAGAAATGATGACTAGTCTTGCTACTGATTTTAGCAGGAGCCACACTTCACAGAAGTCTATAAATTTAATCATTTAATACTTGGTCAATACATTACCAACACAATAAATTGTATTGCTATATCTCTTGTCTTTCTAGGTGTTGCTATTATATATATATAAAAATTCATTTCTCTTCTCTTCTTCAAAATAAATGCTAAAATTTGTGATGTTTAGAATTTGGTACATTATTTAATGAATGTTGGATATTTTAGACAATACTTCTGCAATTTCACAAAATCTAATTTGTTTTATTTTAAGTAAAGAACCTTTAAAATATTTTAAGCGTTCTTTTGTTTTTAAAAATATGTTATATATATATATATATATATATATATATATATATATATATATAACAGTGATGAGAGTTTGCAGATATTGATTTTAAGAGCTAAAATGAAATATATGAAATATAAAGATACATTAAATCTCATAAATCTTCACAGTATCGATAAAATGCATAATACAGTATATGAAAGGATTCGTAACTATAATATATTTCATGGTAGAGAAAAATATAAAATATTATTAAACTGGAAATTCGAAAAAAAATTCCATCAATAACTCTGCTTCCAATTTCGAATTTCATCCATATAATTTAATTTACTATATCGTGATATTTTCGTAAAATTTTAGAAGAGCTTTTAAAACTATTAGAAGATTTCTGTAAACTTAGAAGGCTAAACAGAAGCAATTTTGATGCCTGTCTTTATTCAGCCTCATTGAAAAAAATATGAGTTTGAAAGAAAATGAATAAATAACTATTTTTATTTCAAATTTCGAGTGCAATAAAGCGCAAGTGAATAATATTCTGTGCTGACTGGTATATATTGTGGAATATTTTGCAGTTTGAAACTAAACTGAATAGAGAAGAAATATATCAACATTTGAATTTCACTTTGTGTTTATGTACATTGTAAATTAAAGATATATTGATAATTTTACTTTTAATTACTCGGAACTAACATTATATTACATGTTAATTTATTTAAATTATATGTATTCACCTTAATAAAATAAGATATTGAGTATTTAAATTAATTGACAACTTACAACAAAACTCTTCAAAGTATACTGTTTATTTAATATATATATATATATATATATATATAATTTTGTCTTGATTATATTTTTCTAAAAGCACTTTTATTATTATTAAGCACCTACAATTTCTTGATTGTTACTGGGGAAGTTTTTTAAAGTTAAATATTTACAATAAAGCATTTAAGAGGATTTTTAAATAAGGTTTAATTTTTAAATATGCATAATAATATATGATTTTTGTACTAAATTTTATCACATAAAATACCGAATTTAATACCCCAAGGTGGTAAAAGTTATATAACTATACTATTAACAATATTAATAAACAAGTTTAACGATACTATCTTAATGAATATACTAAAAAAATGAATAAAAAGAAATTAGATTTGATTGTTATAGAGTTGAATATAAATTTAAATATTTAATAAAAATTAAATTTTTGATATGACGTTTATTATGAATTATGGGTAAGTAATTTATTATTTCTGATAAAAATAGTTATAAAATATTATTCGATCTAACAGATAAAGTTATTGATATAGAAATTGTATATCATTAGAGTAAATGATATATCTCTTTCTTTCAGTTTACTTTGAAAATGAAATTCTTGTTTACTTTATCAAAATGAAAATATTTATTAAAATTAGTAGTAAGAAAGTACGTAATTATAATTTATCCTTTAACTTACAAATCCTTTTAACGATAAACCAATTTTGATTGTAAAACTCAACAATTGATCTTACTATTTACTATCTGAAGTTCCACACAGCACTGAAAACAAGTTACAGTACTTGTAAGCTTTGTTAACATTCATAGCTTTAATCAATTTGATTCTAAATGATTATGTCAACATTCTAAACAATCTAGATTAATGGTTCTTATTGATTTTTCGACTGTCGTAATTTATTGGAAAATATTTGTAAGTTAAAAATCTAATGAAAGCAAGTTGTAATATTTATTAGTTTAATTTTCTTATATTGAAACATTTAACACGAAATTAATAGGATATTTTAAAAAATAGCAACTTAATTATTTTACGTTTATGAGTTCTAAATAACAAAACACGTAGGTTTCATAAGTTATATGTTACTTCTTTTAAAATTAAAAAGCTCAGTTTAAATAAATTTTAGAAAACGAAATGGATAAGTTTTTAAACATCATATTGAAAGAAAGTTTAATTGATACAGCATGTTTTCAAAATCAATTGTCTCTAGTTTCATGCATTAAAGTTTCATGATGAAAATATTGCTTAAGAATATAAAAGTGAGTATTATCTCTGTGAATAATTATATAGAGAAACATTAATTTAAATGAAATAATCACAAAAAATATAATTTATTTACATGTTCTAATATATTTCAGCGAAACAAAAATGTATAAAAATTGGTATTAAGATGAATTAAATTTCCCTTTAAAATATCTATACCAATTTGCTGACGTATTTGAGAATAAATAAAATTTTTGAAGTATTTTATATACAAGATAGTAATGATATGTTATACCTGGTTCATTCTCAGCTAATTTAAGCCTAACATGGGGTATTTGTTATTACGTAATAATATCGCTGAAAATGTTGGTGCGTCGACATACCCGCACACTTAGAGTACGTTATCATAATCATTTAATTAAAATTTATAATGTTTAATTGACTTAAATTTTTAATGCAAGAATTTAAAAAATTTTAAAATTACACAGATAATTTTTTTCGTTTTAAGTAATTAAAAAAATTTAACACATTTATTATATTGTTGTGTAAATATTAAAGCCGTTGTTTTTAAAATTATATATATCAATAACCAGAACAAGATGTTATTCGCAATTTCAAGGAATGTTATATGTATGTTCTACATTTTACGTGGAAAACGATATAACAGCTGGTAAATTTTATTCCTTTAAAATCTCTCAGATTCTAGAAATGTTTGAACAAAATGGGAAAATAACATTTTTTTTTCAAAATTTATTTAAAACTGATATGCTATTAATATGAAATGCTTTTTGGTGAGAAGATGTGCTTTTTTTATCTTGTTATTATATTAAATATAAAAAATATTCATTTTTTTGACATTCAGAAATTTGCAAGTATTTTAAATGGACGTTTTGCATTCTCTAAAAATAATAGTTCTATTTAGAAAGGAAGTGTATAGTTTTAGAGAAGAATTAGATAAAATATTTATAATCAGACTGATGACAGCAAACAACTTCAGATATGACAATAAGTCATAATTGAAATATCTGTGTAAATTATTTTGTATGTATTTCAGTTCATATAAAAACAACATTAGGAATGTTAATGATTATACAAAGCATTGTGAATGAATGCCAGATGAATGAGGGAAACAAATTAATCTAAGGAAAATATACTGTGCAAAAATTTTGCGGATAAATTTAGTAAATGAACAAAATCAAAGACATAAAAAACGAATTCTCAAGTCAGAGAAAGGAAAGTTCAAGTATGCAAAAATTTAAAACATTGAAAGATATTATTCTAAAATATTTCAGTTAAAAATATTTTCTAGATAACAATCGAAGGAGGAAAAGATTCCTTTTTAGATTTTATCTATATGGATTATAGTTTATTGAATAATATAAATTGTTTCCTTCTTATAAATTATTTTCTAACAATTTAAGCCAGTAACTAAAATAATGTATATACGTACTCGTTCAATCTGTGGAATAAAAAAAACCTGTGGTCGATCGTTGAACGATTACCTACAATGGTCTTGAAGAAAATTTCCTCCCCTTGAAGATCAAAGTAAAAATTAAAGAAGTATATCCTCTGGTGGTGTTATCTATCGGAGGAGTCTTATAGTTAGGACATACTTTCACCTTCATGGTGCTGTGTTTAAAACGAAAGACGCACCACCCTTCTGACTTAATTTTGGTCAGCTCAAGCGTCATAAATAGTATTTAAATAAATACTATTGATATTACAGTTCAAAGGATAAAAATGATGAATTATTAATTTTTTCAAATTTCAAACAAAATACTAATAGTACCGCTAAAAATTTCTAGAGTTAAATTTGTTCAAGTAGACAAACTCCCTATATATTTAATGTTATAAGAGAGAAATTGAGAAACTAAAAATTAGCTTTTTTAAGTGGAATATACACTTTATATTATATACATTGTCGGCCATTAGAATTGATATATCGAAACAAAATGCAATAATATAATGATATTTAATGATAAAGATATTATCTTAAGATTGAAAGTTAAAAATTTGAACATTGTTATCAGGACAAAGCTTGTGATATAAGGGCCCAGAACAATCAACATTCGCATTAATGATAGCACTTACACCCCTTGATACTGAATCAGGTAGAGATTGACTGACGAATAGAGGTGCAATTTTGTTAATCAGTTTTAACATTATGCCGCAATTTATCTATCATAATAACTTTAGAATGATAATGAACTAAATAATCAGCTTTCATTAACCAGATATCTGCAGTTGATGAGATATTAAAAAAAAAACATATTGAACAGGATAGCTACTGAACATATCCTGTATAAAAGAAAGGTGCTGCAATACTGGTAACATATGACAGAACATGACATGTCACAAAACAGAGTTTTACAGAACACAATCTCTTACAGAGAAATATAATGTCAATTGTTGAAAGTATTGTCAGTGCAATCAACAGGTGATCGAAATGGGTATCATAAATTTTATCACTTTAGCTGACTATTCAGTATATGTTAGTGATAGGCATTCGCTGTAATACCGCCAAATAAGGGTATGAAAATAATGATGCCTAAACAATAAGAGGTGATTTATCAGAACAAGCTAAGCACTACACTCAAAACACACAAAATAACATCATTTCTGCCCCAGATTCATTCATATCATAGGAAACATTAGATATTTGGATCACATCTCTAAAAGTAAAAAGCGATTTGGTTCAACGGAAACCAAAGCAACTATTGCCTAGCTATCTATGTTGCAAATGTTGCCTGTTGACGCTCGCTATCAACAACGTTTGCAACATAGAATAATTTTTGATTTAGAGCTCATGACGCGCTTTTATAATCTAATAAAGCCACCCAGGAAATATGTCTGTTCTTCCAATGGATAGCAACAGTGGGGAGATGATATGTATTATGATGTTCCGTATAACCGCAGGAACATATTAATTCTATATTCTGCGCACAGTCATGGGTTTGCTAACAACGCGAGCAGCGAAACACCAGTAAAATTGCAATATAACCTCTATCAAAGTCAAAGTATACTGATAAGAATTTTTCATTTTTACACGAAATATTGAAACAAATTTTTATGAAGGAAAAACTTTCGAATGTAGGAGAAACCTGAAGTATAATTTTTTAATCTTAAATGCATTTTAAAAATTGTAATTGCGTGTGCCATTATTTTATAAAAATAGTTTCAACAGATTATCATTTTTATTGCACAAAAACGTCTTCCAGTTGTACACATTAATGATTTCATTTGTGAAGTGCGTCGCTTTCTTAGTGGCCAAACCATGAGTACACATATGAATTAAATAATATAACAATAAACATATGTAATTAAAATTATGGGAAATTATCTTTTTAGCTATAAAGACAATTTCTCATATTTATTTTTGTGAGTTTCTAATTAGAAATGCTTAAATATTCTTGAAGGAATAAATTTGAACTCCTTACGGCTCATTTCTCGAAACTGAAATGTTTCCCTTAAGAAATAATTCTTAGAAATTTTTGTCGAAGATTACTTTTACTCATTTTATTCCCTAATTGGCCATTAATCCATAAATGCCACGATCTGAATAAATCAAAGGTTAAACCATTAAAATTGTTTTGAATATTTTATTCAACAAGTTTAATTCTTTTCATATTTTCATTATAATAATCACGTTTTTTTTTATAATATTTTTATTACAATTGTTATTTTTACTTTAATTATAATGGTTGCTTGTGTAAATAAGGGGATGGAAATATTTCCTGAATTGTTTAAAAATATTTAGAAATATAGTACTTTAAATATTTTAATTATAATATTTTACTACATTTTTAAATATTTTACCAAAAAATTTTGTCATAAAACTATTTTAATAATTATTTTAATTTTAAAATTATTATATCATCTAAAACTTTCAAAACACCTTCTCATATTAAAAAGAAATAAAATTATAAATTTCTTGTCAGTAATTAAATACAATTAAAATAATATTCGCTAAGAAACTTAAATTACTTGTGGTTTAATGAAGAGGATGGAACCAAATTATGAAATAATAATTGCATATATTCTACCAATAGATAATTCACATGATAAGGTTAGAGCGATTGAATTGTCTGACATTTAAGCAATCATAACGAACTAAAGCTGGAATAATTGAAGCAGCGGAATCCTTAATAATGCAATTCTATCGTATAGAATAGAATGCTTTAACTCTATGGAGACAAGAATGATCTGGAATAAGGATTTCATAGAATCTCTATTGTAGCTGAAGTTGAACTACAGTATTTTTCTTCAAGAAATTGCAATAACATCTCAGAGTACTTGAGACGTAACGCTCCAAATTCTTTACGCCTTGTTTTCTGTTTGAATATGAAACAAAATTTTGAATACATTAATTTCATCAAAGTATGCGTTTATATAAAAATATACATTTCAACTTGCATTTATTTGCAGTATAATAGCCATACTTGCCTCTATTATTTGTAATTTAGTTCTTTTATAATTGCACTGATATTAAAAAAATAACTAATATCATCAATAGGCCTAATGCCTATTGATGATAATAACTGATAGGCCTAAAGCTTATTAATGAACAAAGTAATGAAACTAGAGGAATAGGTATGTTCAGAGATAGTAATAATTGTTTTTTTTAAAAAATTAAAAAAAAACCTATAAATGGAGGATCTTAACTATTATTATTTACTGAAATAGTTTATTTTAAATGATTGTTTTACCAAAACAAATCTGTTGCATTTTTCTTATCAGAGATTTAAGTGAATAATAAAAATAAACAAAACATGTTTTTTAATAAACGAGCGTATTTTAATTTTCTATTTAATAACTACTGAGGTGACTGTCTTACAATAATTTCAATCGATACTTTAAATGATTCAGCATCTGCTTCATTTTCATCATTGATTCGGACATTCTTATTCTGAAAAATTATTATAAAATAATATTTTTATTTATCTTGGATTTTCATATTCATTGTTTTTGAATTATTAGGTTGAGAAGTAATCTCATAACGTTTTTACAAATAACTTTTTTTAAACAAAAAGCAATAGCTATATCAATAAGTTAATCAATTATATATTCGCCGTGCTTGTTTACAGCCTCTTCCCACCTCTCCACCAATTTGTTTATGCCGTTTCCGCCAAAAATCGTCAGATCTGGTGTCAAAAAGTTGTTGACCCAGTTTTTAAGGAGCTCTTTGTTATCGAAGGTAACACCTTTCACATAATTTGACAAGGAGCGGAAAAGAATGGTAATCCGGCAAGGTCCGGTGAATATGGCGGATGTTGAAGAACCTCCCATTCGAGCTCTTGGAGTGTGGCTTTGATGACTTGGACAGCATGGGGCATGGCGTTTTAGTGAAGGAGTATGGTTTGATTATGTCGATCAGGTCTTTTCAGTCGAATAGCCTCATTCACGCGATGTAGCTGGGCAATGTAGAGCTCCTTGTTGACTAGTGGCATTCTTTTCGAGCATTTCCCAGTACACCAAGAGGTCCTTAAAAACTGATTCAACAACTTATTTGACACCAAACCAGGCGAATTTTGGCGGAACGGCATCAACAAATAGGACGAGAGGTGGAAACAGGTTGTAAACAGCAACGGTGAATATATAATTGATTAACTTAGTGATATAATTATCGTTTTTTGTTTAAAAATGTCTTTGTTAAAAGCGCTACGAACTTATTCCCCAACTTAATACTTAAGTTCTTCTTTGTATCACTAAAGAAATTTTTGGATACATGAATTATTAATTTTACTCCTGCATAACTAAATATTTGTATCTGCTGTAATAACTTTTTTATCACTGATTAAGATTTGAAGACGTAGATTAAGGTATTATGAATAATGTTTAATGTCACTGGTGGACCACATGGTAGGCATTAATTAAAAGTTAATTTGAAACTTGATATTTATTTATCGATACTTTCTTTTATCATAGGAACTTAATTAGTTTCATTTAAAAGTTAATATGCCTGTTTAATTTTCCTTTAAACGGTTTCCTGATCTGAATATATGGTATGTGAAAAAACCATGTGAATATTTGGTAGGTGAAATTTGATTGTTTCCCGAGGTGTAACTGAAGCATTAATGAATTTGAATATAATCATATGATCGAGATATTGTGTTTTGTTAATTTATTAATAATTCTTAAAATTGAAGTACTACTATATAAGATTTTAAAGTATACATAATAATGAATTTAAATATCCTATTATTATTTTTATAGCTTGCAAATTTGCTTCAAATTTGCATTTTAGTTAACATTTTACAATTTTTCTCACATTTTATTTAATTATATTAAAAGTGTTATAGATTCAACTACTTTTCGAGAAATATCGTTTACATATATATTCTAATTGATTTATACATATTTGTTCTGCTTTAATTGTCACTAGATGTACTTTTTTATTAAAATAAAAAATATTCTGTTGTGTTCGTGTTACATAATGATTTATATAATATAAAGAGAGTTTTCTTATAAAACGTTTCTTAAATTCCTTTTGCATGAAAATGCTTATAGGAAAATAAGAAATTTCAAGTAGCTAAGCTATAAAAGTATTTTTTACCGAGGAAGCTCTTCTTCAGTTCATAAGATCCAATTGAAACACAATTTTCGATTTTGAATCCTCTTTTCAATTTCTTGAGAGTTGATACGCTCCTTTCTATAAACTGATTAAATTTTCACTTCTCGTGTTTCTTTCGAGAAGCTTAAGAAATCGAGCTTATTTCAATTTAAAATGTTTCCTTGATATTGCTAGTGTTCCGTACTAAAAAAAACTGCATAATGTATGAGTTTCTTAAAGCTGTGTTTTTAATTCGAGAAATAAATTGTTTTAATAATGAATAATTGTGTTTAAGATTATACAGTTTAGTAAATTAAATCCAAATCGAAATACATGAAAAAAATTGAAGGCTTAGAAATGGAAGTCTGAAATTAAACATCAAATTGAATTTATCCTTTTTCAGTTTCGCCTAGTCGTTGCGCTCATTCATATTTAATAATTATACATAAGTAAATAATATTTCGATTTAAGTTGTGTAAGCAACATGGGCTTATTTAAGCGATATATTATTTTTAAAGTATATGGAAAGGATAAAAAAACATTATTTTCATCATAACAATCAATTCTTCACTAGTTTGTACGGTATTTAAACATAATGAAATTTATTAAAAGAGAATTTAATTAAATACTATATACTTTTTTAAAGGATAAAAAAGGTGTTTCTTTTAATACTAATTAATCACTAATTATACAAGACGAAACTGTATTGCATCAATTCAATCATTGCAAATATTTGAAGTAGCATAAACGCAGATTCCATAAAATAATTTCATCCATAAAGTTTTTTATTTTTTAATTTTTCATAAGATATGATTCAAGAGGGGTGAATAAATTTTAATTTAATCTTAAATACACAGAACAGTTTTTAGAAAAATCTATCATTTTATTTATCATTGATAATTAATATATATTGTTAATAATAAAAATTATTATTTAACTTAGCTGTTTCAATATACATTTAAACAAGAATGTTATTATAAAAATTTCTTAAAAGAAAGGCCTGTAATAAAATCTGTAATATAGGTAAAGCATAATTACTTTCCTCCATTTATTATTTATTTTAAAATCAAGTAAATAGTCTTTGGTATGATTTCAACACAATGAAATACATTTTCTCAATGAAAAATTCAAGATCAAATAAAAGCTTTTAACTGCTGAAATGGTTTTAAAAACATTAATTTAGCAATTTTATAAAATGTATTAACTAATAACACACATAATTGAATTAATATATTATAATTAATTCAATTAGATATTCTAACTCTTATATTCGATTAAAAGATTTCCAAAAAGTTCAAATGTAAAGTATAATATAACATTAAAACAATTGCTAAGTTTATTTTTTCATGATTAACTTATTTTAGGAAATTCTATAGAAACCAGAAAATAAGTGTTGTTGTTTATACGTTGGATAATGCAACCTCACTGTTGGAAACTATTTTAATTACTCTAGCATTAACAATGGTGATTAAATTAGGTTATTGAGTTCATATTATAAAAATAGAAGAGATACTGAAAAACAAACTGATAAAATGGTATATTGATTTAGAGCTCGTAAATTTATGAAATTAAAATAATTTTATCTTATGCACTGTTTTAAGTTTATTTCATTATCTGAGTTCAAATAGGATGACAAATAAATAAATTGTTGAATGGGTCCATTAAAAAAATTTATGAAATTTTCTTTTGTTAAATTGCTGATAAACATTTCTAAGTTTACGTTTTTGCTCAGAAAAAGTTTGATTTATGTTCTTGATATACTTACTTTTATTTTGTTCTATTGCAATTGCTTATTCTCTCGGTTTTTAATAAAAATTAAATAGTTTCTCTAAAATTTTCCAAAAAGTGTTAACAAATGCGGTACTGTTTAGATTATATTAATTCAAATAAAAGAATGATTATCTTTTCACACATATTCTTTAAATTTTGTAAATGATACACATTACTACGCAGTGCTTATATATTGCTAAAACAAAGGCTTCGTAAATATTTCCCAAATTTTATAATTTATTTTCGCAGTTATTTTAGTAAACATAAGTTTATATTCTTAAAATGTTTTTAATTTTTAATTATTTATTCATATAATTTTCTTCTTACGTAAATGTAATAACAAAATAACATGTCTCAAAAATGGCATTATAATTGAAACGATAGCCAAATTAAAATGGGACCAATCCATAGTGAAATAAAAAAAAAAGATTTTTTAAAGATATTCTTAATATTTTAACAATATTATATATTATAGTGTTGCTTCGCATAAGCAAATAGTATTGATGTAATCATAATATTAAAGTTTCACAATTATATTATTTCTGAAATGTTCAATATTCTGTATTTTTAAGAATAATAAGCAAATCCTTATATTTTTTTCTGTTTGAATGTTATTTATTTTTAGCTTTTAGATTACTAAATATATTTTTTACTTCAGTTCATACAAATGGAAAATATATTTTTCTGCTGGAAGTCTTTGGATAAACACTATCTTCCCTTCATTATTGTATACAATAAAGATAAACTCAATTATTTTACAGTAATGTAGTATACAAAATACAAATAATTTTATTCTGGACAATTTTTCCTATTTTGTGATTATTTGATAATTAATTTAAAATCATAATTGCATATATATATGTTTGCTTTTCGGAGTTGCCTATACTTTAGTGCGCCTAATTGTTTCTCACCAGTTTGGCGCTGGGTTGAATGTTGTTGAATTTGGTTATAATTTTTTTTTCTTTTAAAAATCTTATTACTACTTTTAAAAGTTGTAAAATTTGTATAATTTTTAAAACTCTGCATAATTTTATAATGTTTTAAGCATTATTTATTTGCTTTAATCACTTATAAAAACAAGTTTGGCGATAAGAAATTGTCATTTCTCATCAAAAAGCACCCCGAAATATAATTTTCCCAATTTTTAGAATATGAGTGTTTATTTTGCATGATATATGATAGAAAATACATTTTCAATAGAGAGAGAGAAAATATTTTAATATATATGAATATAGCAGTTTAAATAAAATCACTCACTCGCATTAAAAAACCCTTTTATATGATTTAAAATGAATTCTTTTAGTTTCTATGCAATGTGGATTGTTATATGTATAAAAATAATATTTTTTACTGTCTTTTTTTAATTTAAAGTGCAAAGTTGAACACGCATGGATTTTATTGTATAAGCTTCATTTCAGTTAGCAAACATTTTTATTGAATTTAAATATTTTATTTTCAAACAGTGTTTTTCTTTAAAGCTCTAACTATTTTATTTTCTTTTAACTAATTTATTCATTCATGTGTTTCTTCGTATATCATTTTAAAATATAATTTTGCCTTCACCAAAAATAATTTTCTTCAAAATATTTAACGAGAAAAATTTCTTATTATTACTTAATTACACTTTTAAGAACAAGCAAATTATACTATAACTTAGAGCAGTATAAAAACAGAAAATATGATTTTAAAATCGTGTTTTGTTTATGCATGTTCATCAACAAGAAATATTAAATGAAAAATTTAAACAATAATAATAATAATAACAACAAAAAGCTTAATAATAAATTTAACAATAATAATAAATAAATTAAACAATAATAATTAAACAACAATAATAAAAATCGATATATTTCTTTTGATTGAATTCATCCAATCGATATATTATACATCAATAGTTTTGCACGTTATTAATTCAGTATTAAAGATCTAGAGAATTAAATACACATCTAGATTAAATTTAAACATCTTACTATTCGTTTAAACAGATAATAACTAAGATTTAACGATAAACTCATTCCAGCTAAATTAAAAAAAAAATTAACAGCTTAAATCAGGGCTATTATAATTATTATGAATTTTAATGATTTCAATTAACAATTATAGTAGTACTTAAAATAACTAACAATACTGATATAATAAAAATCAATGTAGCATTTCTAAATGATTTATAAAGAAGAAAATGTTTTGAAAGAAACGGATTCGTATTAATTTGCTCACCTGTAGCTTATTAAAAAATAGAATCATAGGATTTATTTCTCGATATGTTAGTAATTTACAAAATAAAATTTAGTAGAACACCAGTAAAAACTTTAATGATATATTAAAAAAACAACAGGAAAAGGATGTCTTGTAGTGAGTCATATAAATTTTTTATTTAAACATAATCAAAGTTGTATTTCGTTAAGAAAAACGAAGATAATTTAATGAACATAAAGCTGATGAAATAGAATCACAAATTTATGAATTGTAATTTACTTTCAAGTTAATCGACTGGAGCCAATTTGAAATATTATATTATAAGTATTTAAAAGAGTTACACTAAACAGTGTAATTAAAATTTTAGTAAATTATAATTTAGAAAAACGAAACAGAAGAATATGTATATTAATTTTATAGATTTATTTTGGTCTCAATTAAACAAAAGTAAAATAAATATATCCATGAATACTGTTTGTTCAAAAATAAATAAGAAAGGTTCCATTTATTCATAAGAAAAATAAAAGTTTATAAAAATATAACTCAAATGAATGCGATGTGTTTAAAATGCAATATTATTGAAGTGCACCGCAATTAATCCAAATCACATTGAAATACTATTTATATAGACGTATTGCCAAATTCAAGATTAAGACGAAAAACTGTTTCTTATTTTCATACACTTGACTCTGTCTAGCTTAACATTTTGTGTTTATATTTCTCTCACATTTTATCCGTAAAGAACATTTTTTGTAACTCACTTAGTGTAAATTGACTATCATTTCACTGCAGTAAAATTTTAATGTTCCAGTTTTACAATTTCATCTTTAAATTATTCTCATGGTATATAAATATATTGTCTAAATAGAAGTTGCACAAATACTCAAATTTCATTAAAAGGGAAAAAGAAATACTTTTTCTGGAAATGTATTCTAAATATTGAAATGTATTATTAAAAATAAAAGAAATGTTCAAAAATGTTACAAAAATTACTAATAACCTGAAAAAAATTCTTTGAGAGCTAATAAATTGCACGATACTAAATTACCATAATAAAACTAAGAAATTAGATAAAGAACCGTGTTTCTAAACTACATTTAACTGCTATTTAAACAAAATAAGTTTCTAAGCACATTTCGTACAACCATTTACTCTGTTCGTTACTTAACAAGACAGGTTCCAAACTTGTACTAAAGAGATAACACTCAGAATTAGAAAGAAAGGCGGTGTCGAGCAATATTGCTTAAAGAGGTTCTCGAGAGAAAAATTTGCTGAGAAATTGTTAACAAAGCTGCTATTTTGGTACATGTTGCTTATCTTTTGTTCCCCATAAGCAGAGAGAGAGAGAGAGTGACAAAGGCTGATTTTACAAGGAAAATACTAAAATATTAATTCCTTATGGAATTTTCAGAGATTAATGAATTTGTTCATTGCTCTTAAAGTACACAAGGATAACATAATTATACATTTTGGATAAGAATTAGACTTTGAGCATTAAAACTATACTTATTATTATTTAATACTGAACATATAATGCATTAATATACAGAAAAAGGAAATACAAGATGTTTGCTCAAATATCATTTCAAAATCGGGAAGGAAATTAAAAAATATAAAAATAAATTTAAGATAAAAATTATTAAAAATCGCAATATAATTTGTAATCCAAATTAAAGAGCAAATCATCGTAATATATATATATATATATATATTGTTATATAAAATATTTAAAGTTAAAATACCTTAAATTGTGCCAAGCGATTTAAGAAATGACGTAAGTATAGACGACTGTCTTAAATTGTTACACTAATTAAATCAGTAAAATATTTCTTAATGTTCATCATTTATGTAAGAAATTATAATTAATATTTAGAAATATATGCTCATAAAGGCAAACATACTGACTTTTCTAGTTTATTCAACATGATCTTTTGTCACAAATGATAGAATGCTTCCTGACATAAATTTAGTTCAATAGTTGTTTTAATCTCAAATTTTCGCTACTATATTGATTGACCATTTACAAAAAAAAAAAAAACTAATAATGATAAAAATTTTTGCTCATAAATTACTAATATCCAAAATAAGAAAAATAAAAAATTTTAATCACTAAATCCTGCCTGTTAATTTAAATAAAGGCACAACTGAACTTAGATATTACATGATTGTGATAAGAGGATTTTTTAAAAATTATTATTTATTGGTAGAATTTTAATTTTTGGAAAAATGTATAAGACTGAAAAAAGAAACATATTCGTTCAAAAATTGGAAGGGAGATAAAGTCCGCAAAGAAAAATTGTGTCTGGAAAGAGAATGACAGTGAAAGAGGCAAACGCGTATAGAAAGTAGAAAGGAATTTCAATGACTAAAAAGCAAAAAAAAAAAAAAAAAAAAAAGTAACTAATGAGATCGCAGAGCTAAGCCTGCTTCTTGATTCTCCAGTACCATTGATTGCTGTTAGAATATTACTTCATAAGATGAATATTTATGGATGTACGGCTGAGCAGTCATTTTCAAACCTTTGAAAGGCAGATGTTAATGCCAAAAATTGTCTGAAGTAGTATCATCTTCACAAAACGTGGTCGATTGATGAATGGCAGAAAGCAAATTAATCAGACCAATCATCTTTCGCACTCCCCATGTATGTACATATATATTTGTATATTGTAAATAATCTCGTGTCTATCAAGCAGAGAGCCCATGAATACAAAATGTCCAAATAAAAAATGAAAGTTCCGCAAGATTTTGTCGGAGTCAAAATTTAAACACCAAAATAAGAACAATAGGAGTCATGTCTGCTGTGCACCCGATGGCACTCTGTTTGTTATATATATATACTAATATATATATATATATATATATATATATATATATATATATATATATATATATATATATATATATATATTAGTAAGAAGTATTTAGACATCTGTGATAAAAAGATAAACACAATTCAGACACATTCAATATGTGGTAGACTCCACGAGGGGAAATACAGCTTTTTTACCAGACATGCATTCCACAAGTTTTTGGATTATGGGACTGTGATATTTTCTTCCACTTGACTTGAAGATAATGTGGTACGGCTGATGTATCACTTAATTTTGCGATATGACTCATTCTTGAGGTGCTTCATAGAATTGAATCCTGGATTGTGGCAGGTCTGTTCAATAGGTGTGATCCCATCAAGGATCCATTAATGGTGGATGTCCCGACATGACAAATGGCGCGGTCATCCAGGTAATAACAATGATTTATCTTGAAAATTGTCCTTTTATAGAAAGCGCATATTTATTTAGAATAGGGGAGTAAGAGGCGACATTTAGCCAACCATAAATCAGATTCAAGTGTCCAAGACATCAAAAACATCCTTAGACCATAATTCCTCCTCCGCTAATCTTTACTGTATGGTACTGGGAAAAATGTTTTCCAGCCATTTACCACATTTAGTCTTTGTTGGTAAAGTTTCAACATGGATTCATTATTGCAGTGAATCTGTTTTTACTCAGATTTGTTGCAGTTTCGACGTGACTCGCACCACCGAAACTCAGCACAGCAGGAAACGTCCAATGAAACTAAGTAAATATGTTTACTTGAAAATGTTACATCTTGAAAAAACGCCGTTACATGTTTATTGGATATCCTGGAGAATCTGGGCCATCAATATAATGGAAATTTTTCAAATTTATTTGAACTGCTCTCATTAGTCTCTGCCTCTTAGATTCAGGGCATTCTGAATAAAAGCGCATTTTGACAGTCAGCACTCACTTTTTATTTCGTAATCAAAATGTTCTCTGTCAATTTTTGTAATGCTTAACTCACTTGACATGTCCCTTAAAGATCAAAGATGCTTTTCCCGAAATCAAACAGCTCTGAATTTCGTGTCATTTTACAAGAGTATAATGAAGTACATGAAGTACAAAATCAATGCCATAAAACAGGACATTAGATATCCTTATTTACACATGTGTCTAAATACTTATTGGTCGATAGTTTATATTATTTATCATTAAGTTTTGTAATTTTTATTATCTGATAATAAGTAAGTTTCGTATAGATTAATTGAATTCTTAATTTGTCAATTCTCACATTATCCATCTATCAATATTGATACACATAAAAATGCACATTTTAAGACCCACAGTTAATTAGACATATACATTCATATAAACAAAGACAGAAAAGGTTTGTAATAATAGACACGCATTTCAAAGTTTGAGAGAAAGTAAGTTTTATGTTTTTTAGATCTATTGAATGAATGTCAATGTTTGTTTTTTATTTTAATATACTCTGTCATAATTTATTACACACACACACACACACACAAACACACACACACACACACACACACACACACACACACACACACACACACACACACACACACACACACACACACACACACACAGACACACACAGACACACACACACACACACAGACACACACACACACACACAGACACAGACACACAGACACACACAGACACACACACACACACACACACACACACACACACACACACACACACACACACACACACACACACACACACACACACACACACACACACACACACACACACACACACACACACACACACACACACACACATGTAAAGTCTTATTCTGAAAATAATTTACATGATTAAAGATGAAAAAGCACATTTTACGATAATCATAATATAATTTGAAGGTTTGATGGAGAACTCTATTTAAAATATACTCTGTCTTTCCCAAAATATACTTAAGTTTTCTAATTTGAAAAGAGCTAACTATAACTTCAACTGCTTTAACTATTGCACATGCAGTTAGAAAGTAATTACGATTACTATAACGTTTTAGAGAAATGTATCCATTAGCTATTTTCAATAGCCTGAATTTGAAAAAGTGGATAAAACTTATTTCCCATTTTTATACTATTTTATTCTTTGTGCTTTTAATTATACATATAATTATACATATAAAAGTTTTAATTAGCATTCTTTTTAGTTCTTAAAATATAGGAGATACTATTTTTTTTATCTTAATATAATCATATAAGAATTCCTGTAGTATTTTATTTAATAAACTTTAAATAATATTGAAAAATTCTAATTTAAAATCATCCCAACATTTATATTTAACAAAGTATATTAATATTAAGAATATAAAAGTTGTGAATATTAAGAATTTATTTTATAGAATATTAATTGCTTCGCATAACATAAAAAGTGTTTTGGAGAGACCAATATTTATTAATAATTCGTTTTTAAATAATCAAGTTAATTTATTAAATTTCAATATTTGATGAAATGTTGAAGCAGAAGATTATTAACTGTATAAAAATTATTTTTTCCGAATATATTTTATGGAAAAGTATAATGTATATCCATTAAATGAATAACACTTTAATTTTTATTAAAATGTTTAAATGTATATATTTAATTCTTCAGGTCTTTTTAAAAATATTACTGTCGCTAAAATTACAGTGTCTCACAAAAGTCATGGGACACTTGTGCTTTACAAAAAGAAAGTGTTACAAAAATAAATTAAAAATACATGGATAAATTTTTTGTGGACGTGTTTCATATTTAAAGTTAGTGGCAATTATTACATAACAAATACATTTTGATTTGACACGAGGATTTGTGAATATTATTTAAGTTAATTAATATAAGAAAACATGAAGTAATTATATATTAATCTAATAATTTGAAAAATAATTGGTTTATGATCATCTGTATTGAACAACTGTTCAAAAAAATATTTGGAAGTAGCATAAAATTCAGTGAAGCAAACTCATTGTGGTTGTGATATTTCATTAAGAAAAATACAAAAATCTTAAATTTCATTGTAAATAAAATATTTTTATTTTTGAAATGTATAACATATGCAAGTAATACGCTACATTAAAAAATATTAATACAGTTTATTTTTTAGATAAGACGTTTTCCCTCAAGATACGCAGTTCTAAATTAATAAATCAGAAATTTATAAATTTTAAAATAAACTTAGCATCGTTTAAAGCATACTACGAGACAAAGCGTTAGTTTAAAAGGATGATTAATGAAATTTATGAGTATTTTGCATATTTTTATAATGTATATCTTAATTAATCCTATTCCAAAATATTTTTTTGATGTCTTAAAAGAGAGCATCATAAAAATCTTTTTATTTTAACGAAAAAATCATTAAGCTTTTCTTTAATTCAATTTACTTTACGATAGTTCTTTAGAAAATATTTTGCTATACATTTTGTAATTTGAGAAGAAAATGTCGTTTTGCTTTTTAGAAATTCTATAAAATGAACTTATCTTCTCAACAATATTTTATGAAACGATAAAATGGTAAAAAATGTCTGAAAAATTGATACCACAATGGAAATATGAATCAGATTAAACATTTAATGTCATGTAAAAATATTAAAAAAAAAAGTCAATACTAAGTAATACAGAAAAGTAAAATTTCCTATTTTAGTTTATTTAAGAGAATTAAAGTTTAGCAAAATTTTTCAAAGAATTACGGAATCTAACGAAAAGTACTTTAAAAATTTGGCACCAAAATAGTCACTCTTTTTTTTTTTCTGAAAATAATGTATTTTCACTTTCGCTATCGTATTTTTCCTTGTTATATTTTTTAATATTTAGAGACTATTTTTATGAAAGACATGTATGAGCGCATATTGATTTTAAGAAATATCTATTTTGAGATTCATCCAAAAACAACACGAGAACTTTTACAAGGAAGAAAATTTCTAGTTCTTTCTTGTCTTTTTGTTAAAAAAATAAAAAAATGAAACTGAAGTTTTACATTATTTTTAGAAGTATATCTTTATTTCAAAGTCTGGAAATCTTGAAAATATCTTAGAAAAAATTATCAGATTTTTTTAATAATGAATCAGGCTTATTTTTTAAAGGGACGCTTTAATTGAAAGAGACAATAATTTTATGAAATTTTGAATGCCTCTGTTTTCGTCAAGGATTTTTCTACATGTTAATAAAATTATAGTTTACAATATAAGGTATATTTTAAAGATTTGTTCATCGAAACTAAGATATTTGAGATAGCATTTATATTAGAATTAACGTTAATATTTTGGTAAAATTAAATTAGTCAGAGTCTCCAGGTAATACGAAATCAAATCAATTAAAAGTTTTACCAATACTTTCATAACCTTTATATCAAATAAACATATAAAATAAACAACTTTATATCATATTTAATTTATTTATCATAGTAAGAGAATATCATGCATTATACAAATCTTCAAACACGGACCAACATCAATTTAATATTCATGAGTAAAATTTGACTTATTTTCTCAAAATTAAAAATTTCGTTTTTATTTTATAATGAAGTAAAAATATTTTTCCTTACATAATTGTGATTGTAATAAATTCATGTTTACCAAGAAGAAAAAGATAAATTTTACTGTTTTATCTTTAAAGAAAAAGATAAATTTTACTGTTTTATCTTTTTCTTGTTATTAATTTTTATATTTTTATGAAATAGGTGAAGGTTTTCAATTGTAATTGTTTTCGAATTAAAAAAAGCCTAGTTTAATCATCATACTCATTTCTTCTGACGAATTTTTAAAAAATTAAATGATAAATATTTTATAAATATTTATTATTCAAACTTTTAAGGATATACTCTGACAGGAATTATTACAGTGAAAATGTTTTTAAACATTTCTATAAAACGAAGGAAAGATACTAAAAAAAATCATAAAACTGTACAGGCATTTTACGTTATTTTAAAAATAATTCACTCTCTCCGCGTTTTTAAAGTGACCAGTCAAATGCTTTAAAGTATAGAAGTGGTGGATTATATATTATTATTTTTAAATATTAGACTAAAAATATTCAGAAATTTTATTGAAATTTAAAATTTTATATTTTTTTTCTAGAAATGTATAAAATTTGAATGCGAAAACTCCAGTAATAGTTTTTACTTTTCTCTTATATATATACATATATATATATATATATATATATATATATATATATATATATATATATATATATATATATATATATATATATATATATATATATTCAAACTCGTCATGTCATCGGCGATGTGCATTAAAGTCAGTATATTGAGTGTCTTTTATATAACCAGAGCACGACGAAAGTGGAAATATGACTTTCACCTTCATGGAGCAAAGCTTGACTTTGCTCTTAGCTTATCCGTTAGATGGTACCACCAGAGGATACACTCTCTCAATTTTGACATTGATCTGGATGGGAGGGAAATTTTCTCCAGACCATTACATCCATAATAACTGCTCAACAACCAACCACAAGAGTTTTGATTCCACAGATATAACGAGTACGTATATCGCAGATACTCTGTAGGTTTTTGGCGGCATTGGGAATCGAGCTCCACCCTTCAGAACAGATGCATTTATCAGAAGGCTACCACAGCCCATGTAATGTATAGTAATACCTTTTGCTTAAGTGTTATTTTTTTACATGAAACTATTATTTTAATATATTAAATGTGTTGCTAAATTCTTAATATACTAAGCATAAATAATTTTAAAAATTAAAATAAATAATTTTTCTTGTAGTTTTAAATTTAATAGTTTTAGATTCTTTTCAGTTTTATATATTTTCATTTTCTATTTCTATTCAATTTTCCAGAACATTTTCTTATTATGAAAAAAGTAGAGCTAATATAACGTTTCTAATATTTCAATGAAAAACATCTTATATTGGGAGAAATTTATTGATTTTATATTTTACATGCATGAGAATGGTTTATGTAATACCTATATTCAATAGAGGGAATTGCTTAATTTCTTTTTGAATTATATACTTTTAAATAGTTTTTTCCAGGAAACTTTGTTGTGATAAATATTATGCAATAAAAAATTAATTTGCTAAGCAAATTTTTATAACAAGAAAATATAATATTTATCAATAAAATCAAAAACATTGCATTTTGACAAATTAAAAAAATAATAACTGCAATGGTTTAACATTTTTATTCTGAAATTTTTGTAAAAAAAATTAATTTAAGAAATAATATAAAATCTTTGTGCATATAATATCAAATAATTGTAAAAAAAAATGAATTTTTATAGGGAAAAACAATTTTTACTTCCGATTTGTCATTTCCATCCTAAATTTGGTAATTTAACAAAAACTTGACAAAGAACTTTTATGAAAGAACAATCCAAGATAGCATTTTCTTATCAAGAAATTTTTTCTTGGCAGCAGTCCAAATGATTATTACACATAAAGCTTCATGACTACAAAATATTTTGTGGAGTTTTCTTTGAGAAATGTTTTAACGCAATATAAATAAAAGAGAAACTGTACTATTTTTAGTTTCTTGTAGTTATAAGAATATTTTTTCTTACTCACATGTAATTTTGAATAAGAAAGTTTAACATTTCATCTAATTCGCTTTTGAATGGTAAAATTAAGTATCGAAGGAAATGAACTTTACTATCTGTGTAATCACATTCAATGAAGACATTTCAATCATTATTTATTCTCTGATTTTGAAGTATTGATTAAAATTTATAAATAAAATATTGAAGGCAATTTGTTTAAATGTCTGTAAAGTAATTTTTGAATAATTAAATTAAATTGGTGAATATAAATATGTGCTTATATTGTAATTAATTTCATATTTTTAGATTAATGTAAATATTGTTTTTGACGAAGAATTTAAAATTAGGATTCTAGTCCTAATTTTGCTGAAAATGGTGATACGAAGCTTTGTGCCATGAACCATAATGAAGTATTATGATTAAAACTAAAATTCTGTAAAAATATTTTGTATAAAATGAAAGCTGATGATTGTTTATTTTATATTTTATGAACACATTTAAAAAATAATCCTTAGTGTAAGCTACACACACTCATCAATTACTATCACCATTGGAATATTAACGCGCATTCCTAGCAACGTCGAATATTTATTTGATACACATTTAGCGGGATTAGTTGTGGTATTATTAAAGTATTGTGGGATTACTGGAATATACGATCATTTTTCGTTTGACCCAGAAATTTGTTTTCGCTTGTGTTAGATCACTATTTTACAATTTACTCCCACTCACACGTAAAAAAAGAACCTTTGTGTTTCACAAACATTATGTATTTACTTCAATAGATCAAATTGTTTATATTGAAGAACAGATTTTAATTTTTTATAGAGTTAAAACCCATAAAAACAGATCTTCTCCCAATTTCCCAATAATTTTTTATACCACAATAATTTACACCCACTGAATTATACAAGCAAGTTAAACCAAGATAAAAAAGGCAGTTTAAGTAAGTCAAGTCACTTAACGATAGGTGCAGTTAACTAAAAAATCACCCAGGATATTTCTTTAAAACAATATTTTATGTATCATATAAAAATAAATATATTTAGCATTATAAATGCTTAAAAATACGTTGAGATGTAAATATATATTTATATTACATTGATGAAGTCATAGATATTAATTTATAAAAATATTATGAAATCCAGCTGTATATTTTGGACAATCAGGAATTCAAAACTTTGTTACAATTAAGATTCTTAAGCTGATAATTCGACTCCAAATTTTGTTGTTCTTTTTTATTCACTTGAAATGACACGTAAATAATCAAGAATGAATAAAGAAATCAAATATCAAATTTTTCAAAACTATTTAGAGGCTAAACTTAGAGATTTATCTCAAATAAATAGTTCTAAAGTTACAAATTAAGCAAATTTATTCGGTTTTCAAGAATGAAAAACATAAATTGCCGATTAAAAAAAAAGATTATGTATATTATCAAGACCATATCTAATAGAAGCACTTCTGTTTCCTTTTCGAAAAAGATGACTGAATCAGTTGTTAATTTATTGCTACTAATTTGTGTTCATATGTTTTCTACCTTATTTTGCCTTGAAAATGAATCCCATTTCTAATTTTTAGTTTAACAAATCACATTTATCGTTGTACGGAATTCATAAACCAAAATTTCGCTTCTAATTAGACCCTAAGGACAAAAAGTGATCTTAAAGTAACAAACCAAAGAAAATTCAAATTGTTTTACTTGAGCAATACAATATTGTTTTTATTTTAAGCTGTATATATTTTTAAGAAGATAAAAGATTTATCACAATCTCTTTAAATAATCAATAACTTGATCTAATGACTATTTATTGTTTACTATTCTTCGATGAAAACATTGCTAAAAGAATAAATCCGGTATAAAATGTGTTTTGACTGATATGAGAACAGGTATTTGAGTTTTCGATTGATACACTGTTTTATCGATTCACTTATAATTTGATTATAAAACATTTGACAATTTATAGTTATAATAATAAATTTAAACAATAATTAATAATTTCTTTAAGTGATTAGCAATAACAATTGAATTTCACTTCATTCAAAATCGTTAAAATAGTTTAATTTTATATAAATGAGATTTGAATATTGCCTTCCTGCAATAGTTAATCGTTAAAAAGACAGCTATATGCAACAAAATCATTATTTTATTTTTTGAAATTATTAAAATTATAAAAATTAATTCAAACATGTAAAATTAATGCAACTCAATTATGAGAAAAATATTTGAATAAATATAAAACAATTTAAGCTAAATGACTGTGTATTAAATATATGAAAAGTATTTACATATTGAATTTATGTTTTTTATGTAACTATTTATCAGCACGAGCAATTATTAATAGAAGAAAAATAGTTTTAGGCAATTAGAAAACAAAACGAAAATTCTGAATAACCGCTTTAAAAGGTTTGCATGAAAAGGTGTTATTACTTAAAACATTTAAATAATAATATTTTTTCATGCAAACCTTATTTAAATGATTTAGCAGTAAAGATGAATAACCGTTTGTGAAATAGCTTTTTGTGATAAAAAATTTCATTACATAAATGATAAAATTAAATTAAACATTGACAACACCTTAAACATGTTTAGAAAGATGAAATATGTTTCTTAAATTAAAAGAATGAGACAATTTGAACAACACTTTAATTGTATGAAGTAAAAAAGAAAATTAATTTTATTAAATAAAACATTCACAATACCTTAAGCTTGTTTAAAAAGATGAAATATATTTCTTAAATTAAAAGAATGACAATTTGAACGACTCTTTAGTTGTATGAAGTGAAAAAGAAAATTTATATTTTTTTAGCAATGTATTATTAAGCAAACAATACACTTATTTCAATAAAATTGGTCATTTACATAAAATATTTATATACAAGACTTAATTTCAAAATAATAGAACAAATTTATATGATTTATAATGCTGTTTCTAAAAAAAAGGGAAAACAAAGTAGTAAAAAAAAGAGAATAATAATAATTTGAAATTTTTAATCATAATATAATATTCTTAAATCATTATTAAATTAATTATACTACACAATTATCATATTAATAATTTTGAATATTATTTTCCAAATATTTGAAATATATAATAATTTCTACTTTTGAATTACTTATAAATGCGATTGTTTGTAGAGATAGTCGTGATTGTTTTCAAGCGCTTTTAGCCAGTAATATTAAAGAAAATAATTTTAAGTGATCTATGTTTCTCTTAACAAACGTGAAAAAAGTGAATTTGCTGATATTTGTTTGTAAATACTAATTAATATTATTTAAATTAATTAGATTTGAGAACAAAAAAGACGAACATTTTCCTCAGCAGTTTTTCGGCACAGAATTCATGGTACAATTGATGTTCATATTTAAAAATTTTTGTACGTATATATATAAACATGAATTTAAAAATATGAACTAAATTCAATCTTTGCAATAAATCTACGTGTGTAAGATTTATTATTTAAGTCTTTTTTATCACAAATACAGTGTAAATTGATAGTGAAAGAAGAAGGGAAGTTTACAAGTTTATATCAAAATATTGATATGAAAGCAAAAGTTAAGTCGGATGGAAATATCAAAATGTTAGATGTTTTGAAGATAAACGAAGTATTTGAAGAAGAGCCTTTTTTTTAAAAAAAAGAATAAGAATAAACTTCAAGCCACAAATTCAGTTTTATTCGTCTTTTAGGAAGTGAAAAACTGTCTTTTCAATTCATTATTCTAGAATATATTGCAGAATTTCTAAACTACTAAACTTTAACAGCTTTAAAATCAGAGATTTATGCAAGAATATTTAACAATGTATATTAAAACAGGTAAGTAACCCAAGTTATCAATGTCGGGCATAGGATCGAAAAATAATTTGACATCAAAATGAAAATGATTTCTATTTGAATTAAGAATTTTTTTTCATTGAATTACAATTGAAATTTTTATCTGAAAATAATCCATTCAAAATTTATAAATAATTTTGAAATATAAAATTATTGAAGATTTAATCATTCTTTAAACTGATTTGATTATGAAATTTTAAATTTGAAATGCATTGAACATTATTATCAACAATTAATATCGTCATTATATCAGCTTTACTAATACTGATTCAAAAAGAAAGTCATTGGATTGCAGATAAGATGGACATGAAAACCATTTGTCCTATCTTTACCTTTCATTTTCAATAGTTTCGATGTAAATTTTCATGAATTTCATGAGGAATTATATCCAATGAGAAAGTAAGGATTTCTTTTAAAGTTCAATAAATGGGCTTTTAAAGGTAATTTATTCACAAAATATATTCATAATATTAACTTTAGACACTTATGTATAATGGTTTTAAATAAAATGCCCTAAATTTTAATATTGTTTAACATTACACATAATATTATTAATAAGTAAATAACTATAAGAAAGCATAAAAAAGCAAAAGCGTACTGTGTCATGTTCTTCAAAAACATGCTTGGAAAATGCTCAAATATCTGTTATATTTTCTGTATAACAAGAAGTAATATTTCATTGATAAAAGTAAAAAAGACTTTTGTTTTTATCACACATAACTTAAATTTGTTTTTAGTAAACTATTTCCAACATTTATTTGAACTATTATTATAATAAAATTAGCTTGAGTTGTGTTAATTGATAATATTAATTATCAAATGATTGAAGAATATCGATGTGCATCGATATTTCCATTTTTATGGGTAATTGCAACAAAAATAATAATTTTAAATTTAAATGTTTTGTTAAATTTTGGCAGAAATATAATACTTTATAGCTTTAAGTAAATAAATATTAAAAGAACATTAAAATATGAATTGTTTTGAACTTTTCAAACATATATTTTAAGATGGAAATTAAACTATATATATTGATAGAATATTATCATAAGCTGAACATACCTTGGAAATAAGCAGAAAATGGCATTCCTTACTGTTTTATTGTCTGATTAGTTTATTAAAGGAATTGTAAAATCTTTGTTTTTAGACAAAAATGTTGCAATCACACTATTGAAACTCTTAAACGCAGTATTATGTTTGCAAGTTAGAGTATACTTTGCATAGATACAAATTATATAATCTCCCTTTTGAGTAATTATATTAATTAGTGTATTCATTTAGCACTATATCAAGGGCTTAGTTTGCATTCAGTGATAATATTACTAATAAATTTCATGATAAAAATGTCGTACGTGATACTGATAACGATTATGCTAATTGAAATTATTTTCCCTTGTGAGTTGCATTGTACATGAGATTATTTCTATATGCTCTTCTTTTTACTGAAATATTTAATGCATGAGTATTCATAATTGCTACAATAAGCTAATTGCTACAAAATAAGCTAAATTATTTATTCATTTTATAATACTGTTTATTTTGTGAATTATTTCTCTGAATGTTTACTTCATTTAATATATGAAATTATTATATTTCCTTTCATTAAACGCAGATGCTATTGAATATTTTTTTCTTCTGTATCTACCTTTGGCAATTTAATTTTTTACCAGAATGTTGGTGATTGACTAACTTAAAACATAAACCATGTTTCATTTTGTTGCTGCTAGTTACTTTTGTTTCGAATGTTTATAATTTCTGACCAATGATTAAAAAGAGAGCAAAAGCATATGTTTTATTTCTTGCTTTTAAAAGTATCATTTATCCGTAACTATTAAAGATAAGGAAAAAAAATATGAATCCAATAATATATTTTCTATCTGAGATTTTAAATATTTGAAAAAAATGAAATTAAAAAATAACGGTATAGACTTTTTTGATTTTTAAAAAAATATCGCGCTTTATACAATGAATGGGTTTTGAGATTCTCAATACGAAACTGACTTAAACACATCAGAATACGGATAAAAAATGTCCCAATTTAAACATTTAAAACCTAGTAAAGATAATTTCTAATCATTTCAATAATATATGATTTATTTTTTTCTGTTTATACGTTAAACCTAATTTCATTTTTTATGCGTTTTAAAAACAAATATCGTTAAACTATTAAATATTATTATTTAGTACACATTTTCTCAGAAACTAAGGACTAGCGGGTGCAGGCTATTAATATATATACACATGCACATACGAAATATTAGGACACATGTAAATATGTTCTCAATTTTAAAAATGTATTTTTCAATTGTTTTTCGTTTTTTAAAATATATATTTTGTTGAAAAAATCCTCAATTTTAGTACAGTTAAAATAAACAGAAGGAAACCTTTAAGTGAATTTCAAAAAAGTCAAATTGTGGCATATAAAATGCTGGCAAAGGTGTAAACGAAATTACGGAGCACCTACACATGAGTCCAAACGCTGTTTCTAACTACTTAAAAAATCCTAAGAGTCAGAGGAAAGCAAAAACTGGCAGACCCAAAAAATTAACATCACTTTGTCAAAAGAAACTCAATAAAAACTTAAGAAAGGAGTAAAAACACTGGAAAACTACAAGACCAAGCTGGAACCACACATGTAACCGGAAGAAAATTTTACAATTAAAGTAAAAAGAACATAAACGTTCCTATTCAAGAAAAGAAAGAATTATCCAAAATGGAATGAAAGACACACTAACAACCGGATACAGTGGGACAAAGAACGTATGTCTTGGAGCTTCAAATAGACTTCAGTTACTTTTCTGATGAAAAAAATAATTCAATTTATATGGACCAATGGTTACCAGCAATATGAGTATTTTTTGGGTATGCAAGGAAAAACTTATTCTATCAAAGATAGTTGGGAGATGGCACTTCAGTGGTTTGTATTATCTTTTGGGTAAGATGGAAAGACTAATATATAGTATTTCTGGATAGAAAACACAGAAACATACATATTACATCCCAATTTTAAATTCAGAATTTCTTCCCTATGATGCTGAGCTAGGGAAAAAAAATGGATATTTCAAAAAGATGAAGTAACGATTCACACGGCCAAACACACTAAGAACTGGTTTGAAACAAATAATGTGTGGGTATTGTCATGGGCTCTTAAAGTACACACCTCAATATTTTTGAAAATTCATGGTCAGTAATTATTCCAAGTATTTTCGCAGGAGGCAAGAAATATGAATCGTTGATCGAACTTCAAGAATCTTTGAATTGTATTTGGTGAAAATTTATGAAATCAAATTTCAAAATTTACATGATTCAGTGCTAAATAGAGTCTTTGAATTAAAAATGATGGTTAAATAATTTCTTATTTACAAGACTTTTATTTTCCTTTTTTAGAACTGTCTTTCAACTTATTTTCGCACAACAATTTTTCTGCTAACATCATGCTGTGATTGAAATTAATTTTTTATTGTAATAAGAGCGAGGTTTTTTATTTCATATCATATATAGTTATTTATTTGTAAATAAATTCTTATAAGTTCTGTAGTAAATTTATTTTGTAAAAATACAATGTTATTCTCTTATTTGAAAAAAAATCTATATATTCTTCTACTCATTTCACGCAGTTCTGTGTACAAGGTGTCCCAGAATGACAGCATAAGCTCTGCTCAGCTAGATTCCTCGTTGAGAGTTCATAAAAACTGCCCAAAGAAGCGTTCCTTTACGATCCATAGTTTACGAGGAAAAAACGAAAAACAAATCATGACGTCACTTCTCGTACAAGAAAACGCACTTTATTGAACATATTAACAGAAGCATATCCACAGTTTAAATCAGATGTTCAAAATGTCCGCCATGAATTTCGAGGCAGGCTTGAGCACACCGTGGAATGACTGTGATCACATGTTTCAGCATCGCATGTTCCACCGAAGTATAAGCAGCGTGCAGACGAGCAAATAAGTCCATTCGTGTTGGCACTACGTCTCGATACAAAAGTTCCTTAGATGGCATCATAGGAAAAATCCAACGGTGTAATATCTGACGGACATAAATTGGACAACCATGTCCGATCCAGTGATCGGGCTATGCCATATCCCGCCAACGACGTACAGGAACACAGAAATGCAGAGGAGCTCTATCATGCTGGAACAAAAGGCATTTCCATTACATTGTCCTTACATCAAGTACATGTCGTAGTTGTTACGAACGGTATTCCTTGTCACCATATGAAGACTATCGGTAGATGCAAGATGCAGTCTTTTAAATACTAGTTTAACGACGGCTTATCGTTATTTTATGGCGCACGCATGACGCGATATGCGAGGTGAACGTTTAAAACATTATCGTCTGGAACGATATGCAAATACTGTTGTTGATATGTCCAATAAAGTGTTTTTTCCTGCACTGGCAGTGACGTCATACTTTGTTTTTCGTATATTTTACGTAAACTATTGATCGCACAGGAACGCTTCACTGGGCAGTTTTTATGTACTCCTCAAGAGGAATCTAGCTGTGCAGAGTTTATATAGAGATTGGATTTTATTTAGGAATAGACAGATGCTGTGTGTGTGTGCTTAATTTGCTAGGAAGAATGTCGTTATCATTCATTAGGATGATATATTCTTTAGATTCCGAAGGACTATATGGAGACAAATTATAAAGGTTTAATTTATCGAAGATGGATGAATATGTGGACCAAAGTGGATGTTTAACGTCTTTTTTGTGCTCAGAAATTCTAATTGGAGAAGTCCCAACGCAATGATAGGTGCATTATCATAGAAAATTTCTTTATCCTACAATAAAGCAAGTTTTCATCAAAAGATGAATCAGGGTAACTAAAATTTGTCTACACTTTCCAGAATTCTTCTTCTTTTCATATTTTCGATTGATCCAGCAAACACCATAACACAGCTACCTGTATCATGACAGGATCATCTACATGGTTGACAGTTAGGAGGAGACAATCACGATTTTTCTTTTTTTTTATATATGTTCTAAAAACGTACACACACCGTGTTGAAGAAAGAAGTGCAAAAAACGAACAATTTTATTTTTGTAGTTATTAAAGACCAGGTTTTTCAGGAGTGACACCACTGTAGACAATGTTTAACATTAACATGTGAGAAAAATAGTTTGAGAATATTTGCTTTACCTTATATATTTAGTTTATGAAGTACGTAGTAACAGTAATTGTTTACAAGAGAGAACCAATATGTTGATTAAGCTCATTGCTCACTTTTGCACAACTATTTGCTTTTTAGACATCACAATTCACTTTAATATCCAGTGGTCTCTTTCCCTGATTTTCCTTTTAAATCCTCTGTTTTATATTTCCGAGCTTGTTTCGCCAGCTTGTTTCTTGTTAGCTTGTTTCTTGTGTGTATTTGTATTATAGCTGGGCACCATACCTCGAGGAAGGCTTAAAATTTGAGATGTTTTGGTCCTGTGATTTCTGCTAAATGAGCGTTTACAATTTGGCTTCTTTGAAAATTTTAGATGTTCTACATGTTGCGCATTTGAAAGAATGCAAGCCTTATAGAAATTAAAAAAATGTATCCTATATTACCAGAATATAAACATTTATATTTATAAAATCTGGTTGCCTGCATTTTAAGTCTTAAAAAGCACATTCAAAAAATGTCACTTTTTGCACACAGGTATTTTCATTATATTGATAAATACTTCACATAAATATTTAAAGGATATATACTTCTCCCAAAATGTATACACACTTTGAATGGTTACAGAAAACTCATTTTTTTAATTATTAAAAACAGTATTTTTCTAGGAAAACGCGATGCCATAATTCCTCAAACAAAATTATCAGATTCATTGGTCTAGCTGGTAAAACTTGGTTATTGTTAAGTATCTTCCACTTAACGGTCAAACAATTAAATAATTTAAAAAGATGGCGCGAGATTTCACTATATTCTAAAAGTTTGAGATTGTTTTTTTGTATTCGAAGGACTGTGTGAAAGGAACTAATAAGAAGGAAAATGCGGGAATTAAACCAGTCCACATTTAATGTATATATTACAGGAATAAAAAACAAATTCAAGTTAGAATGAACAGCGCGTGATATATACCACTCAGATAAAAAAAAAACTGTCAATGTCTATGAAAGGTAAGTCATCAATAACAATTTCATAGGTGGTACATTGTTTTCGAAACCACGCCATGGACTTTGATATATGTAGTTAGTTATCCATCAAGTTTTATGCACATTCTTTTGCACCGATACCCTTCTGTTTTTTTAGGGAGTTCAGAAAAAACGCGTTGTACTGAAGTACACCACGTAATATAGAACAAGTTGTGAAAGAATATTCAAGTGACTCAGAAATTTCTTGGTTTGAAAAAAAAAAACTCACTTTGGTATGACAAACAGAAGGAATCATGATTCCTATATATAAATATATCTACGTCAATTCGTATGTATCAATGACCCATTTTGAACTTCTACTTTAATTACAATTTGGAAAGTTTAGTTTGACCAGAAAATAAAGTTTCTTGAATTAAATTATATCTTCAGTTTTCTCAAAAATGTAATGTTGTATTAAAAGTAAATGAAGTTTCTAAGACAAATTAAAATGTGATTAAATTTTTAATGATTCATATTTATTCACACAAACATAAAATAACTTAATAATTAAATAATTGCTGTTTAATATTGACGCAGTTAAAAATAAATATACATCAGTTCGAATTAATATATGGTTTTCCTTTTATAGAATTGCTCTTATGACATAAATTTATAAAAAAGATGAAACAATTTTGACAAAAAATTAGTTTTAAAAAAATTAGGTCAAGATTTTATGAAATACCTGTTTTTTTTCTGCTGAACAGATGCAGTTGAAATCTTTTCTTATGCAAATTTTTAAATTAACTTTTTGCTTCCTTTTCTATGACGCAATGTTAATATATAAGGTAGCAAAATATTTTCGTTGATTATTTCAGTGACTTTCAGCATTTATTTAAATTGAGAAAGCTTGTATAACTCAGATGTGAACATTGCAAATTCTTTTTTTAAAAAGGGTGAATCTTTCGTATTCATTTGTAATTCTATTAAAAAAGCGCGCGCAGTAACTAATTACTGTGATCCCCAATGCCCAAAACTTGAACTTCTAAACTAAAATTTTCTTAAACAAAAATATCTCTTTTTATGCATTTTGAATAATTATTTAAAACTTAAATTTCACACTGACTAATATGTTAAATAAATATTTATTAGACACATACAAAATTGTTTTAATTAAAGCTTTGAAAACAATTTATATATATCACATAATTATTATTTTAATAAAAATTGTATAAAAATATGGAAACAAAAACAACTATGGGGGTATAGCTACACTGCAGTATGAAAAAAAAATTGAAGTAAAAATTCATCGTATAGTTTTTGAAATGAATTAAAAAACATTAATGAATTGACTTGATGTTGTTAAGAAAAGTTGGTTTGTTACAAGTAATAATTATCTTGTTCCTTAAAGTATCATTATGAAATGTTATAGTATATGATCGAGCTGTTATATTGCACATTAGTTATTATATAATTTTATACTATCATAATTTCATATACCTCATTTTACATATTAAACTTAGATTTTTTCAAAGTTACTAAATTCATAGTAAACTTATATATTTTTTAACGTTACTAAATTCCAGCTGATTGTTAAATGTGTCAAATACAAATAAAAAAAAATATTTTTCAAATACAAACACTGATATAATTAATATGTTTTGTATATGAAACTTAAAATGTTTGTTTAAGAATTTTATCTGAAAATCACATATCATTTTATAAAGGCATACTCTACACCAAAACAATCCTCTATTAACTAAAAAGAAACTGATCAAGTCATTATAGTTTACAAAAATCAAAATTTAAAAAGATTAACAACTTTGTTTTCTGAATCAAGTATTTACTCTACGCGTAAATTTGTAAAATATTAATACTTATTCAATGTACTATTTAATTTATTTTTTAAATTCATTACTATGGTCATTTATTATTGAGTACGGCTATATTTAATATGAAATATTGCTAATGTAAAATGTTGATATAATATAGATTATAATAATAATATCCATGTCTATATGCATATGCATATATATATATATATATATATATATAATATACATAAACTTACATTAGACTTCTCTATAAATCTTTATACATTTGTTATTTAATGATTAATTGAAATCTAATAAGGAATATGGCTACTAATTACTGAATTTTCCATAAATCTGTTCGACGCAAATTATGCAAACATGGATATATCAAGAATGGAAGCGAATCTATATCTCTGGTATTAAATAATTCCAAACTGTGCTAATCCCATTAACTCACATTGCGCAAATCCATTATCTCTTACACAGATTTTTCCATGTTACAATAGTTTATTCATGACTTAATGGATATTAGCATGTCAATTTGGACAATCATCATAAGCTTTCCTCAATATTGTTTCAACCATTCATAACTGATGAATGAATTATATACATAAGCTATTCAAATCGGATAAGATAAGTGAATATTATTTAATGTCACATTTTATTTTGCATACATTTATATTTCATTTACAAAAACATTATGTTTTGAAGGTTTTTCTGTAAAAATAATATGTGTATTTATTATAATAATTAAAGTGCATAAGTTTAATATTAAAAAAAAAAAAAACTTCCAAAGTTTTTTATAATGCTTTTTTCATAATTCCCAGAATATCTGTAAGTACTTTAAAAACTAAATGAAGAAAATAATGTTTGTAAATAATCAGTGTAATGAAATTTTTTCATTTGATTTATATAAAAGAAACAATTGTTCAGCTTAAATTAATCCAAAATTAAACTTTAAGATAAAATTCTCATGAACGGTAAACATACAGCATATATTTAATTATTCTTCTAAAGAATTCCTGCAAAGTTTTGTCTTAGAAAGGTCTATACAGCAAGCTTAATTGCTACTTAAGAATTTACGAATAGTTTTGATCAAAGTAGTAGCACTTTCTAATTGTCAACCAAGATGCATGTTTACGTCAATGTTAATTTGATAAAATAAGACAAATTCTGTTCTATCTTTAATGAACGGTTAGAGAGAGTACTCTTCCTAGTATATGATGCAATCAATTAAACATTTAAATTATTTATTGGGATTGTTGAATGACATAACAAAATATATAAATATAAATATATCATATGGATTTAAGAATAATATGTAACTTAATATACTATTAACATAATATTATATGAAAAGTAATAGTGATAACTATAAAATATTATATTCTTCAGGAAATAGAATGCAATAATATTAAATTGATTTCGATTGCATAATCGAAATCAATTTTTAAAAAAACCTTTTGGAAGGTAAAAGAATTATCTTCGTGTTGCTGACTGAAAAAAGGAAAACGGAAAATTGAATTGAAAGGTGTCGATGCTTGAAACTGTATAGTTATCTTACCAAAAACACCATTTATAATTTTAATTTCTTAACAGAACTTCGGTTTTGAGTTATTGCATTATAATGACATAAAGTTAATCAACTTTTAATAATCTGTAACAAATTTTTTTATCAAACAGAAATACCTGTACGTTTAATGTGAAAAGGTATTTTTTATAATTTTATATATATATATATATATATATATATATATATATATATATATATATATATATATATATATATATATATATATATATATATATATATATATATATATATATATATATATATATATATATATATATATATAAATATATATATATATATATATATATATATATTAGACGCATATTAATATAGCTTACGTTATTCTAGGTCTACTAGCTAATTAAGTATTTGAAAATTTTTTTAGCTGAAACAGTTGCTTATAATAAAAGGGGCCTTATTGTGCTAATATGAATCTTTAACTCATAATTATTAATTGCTGATAGTGCTATATCATAAATAAAATCAACTTCTTAATAAATGCGATAATTTAATGCTACGAAAATGTTTATTTTTTAATAATATTTTGTTTAAAATACTTTAGTGAATATCTAATAAATATTTCAATTTAAAGATTGATATTGCAAAGCGGTATATGTGTTAGTTGAAATAATAAACATTTAATTTTATTAATAATTATAATAGTATTCAAAACGTTACACAATAAGCTGATAACGCTCAACAAATTAGAAAAAACATATTGATTTCCCCAAAATAAATAGATGTGTAATGGTAATTCTTTATTATGTAATAATAAAATATTATGGTGAGTTCATTATATTTCATTACAAATAATTAATTACTTGCAAAAAATTCCCATCATTATTTATCGAAAAAAAGTTTAATAATATCCTGTCAAATAACAATTTTAAATTTCAATCATCTATAGCAAATGATATTTCTTTCAGATTGTTCCTTTCCTACAATTTCTATAAATTAAAATGAATGGAATAAAAACAAACATTAACCTAGAGCAAGCGATCTTAAAAACAATTCATCAAAGAATTGAAAATTCCTTTTTAGAGAAATTTAAGATATTTAGATTGTTTTAACATAAATCATATTATATAAACATATTTTATAAATTGTTAAACTTTGAGTGAAATTTCAGGAAAATATTATTTTATCTTGGACATATATCAAGGTTGGTATTCCTAAATAATGACAATTATATAATAGATATAAAACTGCAAGTTAATTAGCAAAAATACTGATAATTAAGGAAGATTAATGAAACATGAGTTAAATTATTATGGTAAAATGTTGATATTTCTTAATGTTTAATACAAATTAAAAAATTAAACATTTAGAATAAAAGAAAGTAACTACAAAATACATATTATTGCTATCACATGCACACATACTACTCAAACCAATTAAAATATATCTCATGTCTTCTATGAAAAATCGTATTAGTAATTTCCTTTGCATAAAATATAAAAGAAAGTCAAAAATGCATATATTTCTCATTTTCAAACTTCGCAGTATGCAAGTTTTGAAATTGACATCGAAAACTACATCTTAGCTGCAACGAATGACATTAGACTTCTAATTCAATGGAAGACAAAACGGAAAAGAATAATCGACATTTCGCAAGTGGTATTGTTTCGGTGATGAATATCTCAACGAAATCATTTAATCGAATCAGAATCTTGGGAAGTTGTGGGCCGATCAGAGAGGGAGGGGGTTAAACACAACAAAATTAGCAGAAGTCATCAAAGTTACAAAATGTGTTAGATTTTCAGGGTATAGAGAACCGTTTTTTGGAGACGTGAAACGCAGGCAGAAGATAAAGAACAGGTCGTAGATGTGTAACAATGCCTAACAAAGACCATTATTTAAAGCTAACGCGGTCTTCATTAGATGTTCTTACATGTCTACGTCCTTGTCCTTATCTTCGGTATACAAAACTCTTAAGAAAAAGGTAATGTAACATATTAACTTGAATGAAATTCCTTAATGACATACCAAAGAAAGATTATGCATGTTTGAAGTCATATTCCATGCAGTCATTTCACTTACCTAAAACAAATAAAAAATATAGTATAAATAAAAATTCTTTGTAATACACTAAAATAATTAAATTTCATATTCAATAAAATAATTTGTCTTTTTACAGGCATGCTGAAGTCCTGTAACACATCTAAAATAAAAACTATCTTCAATTATTTGTTAGCATTTAAATTTACTTCATAACCTACTTGAAAGAAATAAAACAATGTAAATAAAAAAATCAATCTAACTCTTCAGAAAATTATATTGAATATATATAAATATATATATATATATATATAAATATATATATATATATATTTGTGTGTGTGTGTGTGTGTGTGTGGTGTGTGTGTTTATGTGTGTGTGTGTGTGTGTGTGTGTTCTTACAAGAATAGTTTTTTTTTTTATTAATTTTCAAATTTTTGTCTTACATGCATTATTGATTTCAAATTATTTCTCAGCTTATCTTATTAATATATAATCGCGAATAGATGCTATAATATTATAAATCACTTATTTTTCATTTTAAGTTTAAATACAAAAACATATTTTAAATAAACTTTAATTACTTAAAAATATATTTATGAATCATTAAAATGAGATTGAAGAGAAATTATTATATTCGATGTCACAAAATATTTTTTATTTTAAAAACAATGATATCTGGAATAAAATGGTTTAAAATTATTGAAAAGTTTATTTTTACATACACACAAACTGCAATAATGTTACTATTTACTCTTTAATTAATGACTAATTTTTCTTGTGCTTTCAATTTAATGAAATCTTTTTTGTAGATATAATTAATTTTCTTTGAAATTCATTTTAAATCTCATTGTCTATTTGTATTTATTTCATATTCTGTTTCCATAAAACGACAGTCATCTTATTTATGTTTGATTATTTTTTTTATAAATTTTTAAAAATTTAGTATAATCTATAATTTAGCATAAAACTCATATTTTTTCTCATTGCTGTAATTATTATTAATTTGATTTATTGTATTTTGATTCAAGATTATAATCAGCAAGACAAGTTTCTAGATGACTAAATATTTACCTATGAATATTCTTTGGAAAATGGCTGAGCACAAAAGAAATAATACATAATTTCATGAAAAAAAAGCCGTGGTAATATATTTATTAGAAAATTTAAAACAGAAGTGCAAATTTCTTACTAATTTTTGTAATAAATTATTATAAATTATTTTAGTGAATATATGCGGTTTTTTGCAATTATTTATGCATTTAAGAAATAATCGTCTAACAATTACTAAGCTGATTTGCAATTACTTGTATATTTACTTCATTATAAATTACTACTAATAATAAATATTAATTATTAATATGACTTACTTGTTTATTTACTTTGAATAATATTAATTTACATTATATAGTAACGTAAATTTCTTCTTAATCAAATGTGAATCGTAGATTTGCAGTTTAATATTCTTTAATTATTTATGAGGCATGTAATTTTTTATGAGGCAGGAACACTATTAAAAAGAGCTAAGCTGTTATGTTACAAATTAAATTGAAAAAAGGAAAATTTATATTCAACACTTATTAAACTAGGAATATTTGTTTTAAATATTCCTCATTATTTGCTTTTTTTACTATATAAATATATACAGAATAAAAGAGTTTTCTGAAAACCTTTATTTAGTTATTATTAATTTTTGGAAAAAAATCAAAGGATTTCATAAAGAATAGTTTATTAAATAAAATTAATTAAGCATTAACAATAATGAAATAACATTCAACAGTTTTGTCAAAATAACATATTACAAATTTTATGATTCAAATGAAAAAACTTTTTTTTCTTTCAACTTTTTGAAAAAATCAACATTTTATATGTCTTAAGAAAAAAACCACACTTTCTCTCTTGAATATGTAACTTCTACTCGCTTGATTTTTAATATCTTGCAAATATTTTAGAGGCTAAGCAGCTTTCAGTGTATTTTGGTCTTTAAGAAACACTTTAGTGTAAGCAATACTAGAGATTATTCAAATAATTTTTTCGATAAGGGAAGAATTTTTTAGGTTTTCTTTTTTCTGTCATTTCAGTCAAAACTGAAAGAAAAAGCACGTGTTCCATTTTTCGTACATGTTTCTTCAATATGTGAAAAATATTAAGCAAAAATATCAGCAGCAATATTTTAGCTACTAACCCCAAGAAAGTAGAACAAGTGTGACAAAAAAGTTTGTAACTTTTCTCAACATTATTAAGTTCACATTTTGCTGAAAATTTGATTTAAATAAATATAATTATTAAAATAAATTTGAAAAGGGAAATATATTGGTGGTTTAATCTGAGCTTTGTTTGAATTAAATATTTTTTCAGATATGTGAACAGTTTAATCTGAGCACAAAGTAATATTCCGCATAAATTTATTATAACAAATATTTATTTTGTACTTAAATATCATTAATATATAAACAAAAATACATTTTTGCTCAATAATTGATATTTCATTTACATGCAATAGCAAATAAATAAAAATATTATGAGTTTGTTTTAGTTTTGCATCATTAAACAAGAAAATTAATCTTTTAAACCTATAATTAGGAATTAAGTTTCATTATTAATTTATTTCAAGTAAGATTTTAAAGTGTCCTAGGCAAAACAAAAAAAAAATATTTAAAATTTCTTCATTTAGCACATTACTTTTTGAATTAATTTTCCAATATTTCGCATAAATAGCAATAAAATTATTAATAATTGATAGAAAAATTAAAACATTAATTTTTAAAAAATATCAATATTTAAAAAATATTCGAGAAAATTTAATAAAATTGTGATTAAATTAATAGCAGAAAATTTAATCATCATGTTTCATTCAATATTAGAACTTTTAATATTGCTAGAAAAACGAAGGAAAACTGGATTGTATTCAAAATCTGTTAAAGTTTATATGCCTTACAGATTTCTTAAATTTATTTAGAACTTTGTGAAAGATGTTTCAGTTATATTATTCTTCACTTTGTATTTACGTTAATTTCCCATACAGAGCTATAAATAATTGAGATGGTACCAAAAATGAATAATTTATTTTTTTCATTTTAGCATACTTAGGTATATTTTAGCATACATAGGCTTAAGGTACCAGGTGAAATTGTTATTATCAATGAAAACAAATTATTTCCTATATCAGAAATGTATGGTAGTTATAATTCTGGTGGTATGAAGTTTGCTATTATAATCCAAATCAAGTGAGTTTCTATAAAATTTACTGACAGAATTCTCGTTGCTTATGTTGCATTTGATATATCCTAAAATATTTGATAATTTCAAAATAAATATGTTTATTGTACTTTGATTTGTGGCTTGTATACATTTGATTTAATATAATACTCGATAATATATCATCTTAAATTATGATTTAATTGACATTTAAGTTTATATATTTATCAGATGAGAAAAAAAGTATTAATAAAAAATTGTTAATACAATTATTTTATTTTGTATACAATTTTTTATCGTAATAAAGTTATGACTCAGTTATTTCACATTTTGAAAGAAGCAAGCAATTAACTTTTATAATTATTATTAGACATAATTTGTAATAAATAAAATATATATAAAAACTAATATACTCCGTTAGTTTTCATGTAGTATTCTAAAATTCTATTAATATATTTGAACATTTTGAAATTATTTTTATAATAATAATAAAAATTATTAAATACATTATAAAATTTAATTCAGAGAATTTAAATTGTAAAACATAAAGAAAGGCACATAGAAGAATTTAGTAAAGTTTAATAAATTATTTTTAATTCTTAAAATTCTAAAATTTTTAATAAATTTTTTTGGAAATTTAACAGCGCAAAACTAATTTAATTTAGAATTTTAAAAATAAAATTAAAGTCCAATTTTTTATGATTTGCTATACATAATTTATTTTCCAAAATTAATTTTACATAATATCTTTTAGAACATAATTTTCAAAAATAAAATGTAATAGATTCATAATGAGAATGATGAATATTGGAAAAAAGAATAGTTTTTTTCCATTATTCAAGGATATATTAAAATGTTTTTCATTTATTCAATTTAATATGTTATTGTTGTCATTTAAGGATATATTTTTAACAAAAGGAAGTAACATACTCCAGATGAGTAAATTATCTTTGTACAAAATATTTAATACAATTTTGCTTTCGGTCTTGAAACAGATTGATTCAATTTTAAGTAATAACAACATTTCTAATAAAGTTTATTAATAGTCCTAAACATGTTTTACTTTAAAATACTCCTTATAAAATTTTCTTTTCTTTAAATTCTTATTGATAAAATTACTGTAGAATCTTTTAAAATCCAACCATGATTAAATTAATATTAGCAACTTTCTGATACTACTAAATCTTTTGCCCTCTAATGGGTTGAATAACCAACAATATTTTGGGGGATAGTATTATATTGAAATTATTATGCATGCTTTACATTTCCTCTCGAATTTGAGTTTTGAATAGTAGAAAAACAAGCTCCTATAGTTTAAATTAAAAAAGAGAAATTTTAATACTGATTCTTGAAATTTTCCACTCCATATTTTATGACAAGTTTTAAAACTTAGTTATTAATAAAGTGCTTCTGGCAATATTATCATATTAATTTTTTCGAAATTTATAATTAAGGTTATTTATAAATCAAAATAAAATTTTACAAAAAGAGAAGATGAAAATAAATATATTAATGAGAAATTGTAAAATAATGATACTTTCGACATGATAAATAATACTTAAAAGTAATAATTGACTATTTGACCGTAGTTTATATTAGGATATTTTAACCTCTTAATACATACAACGTTTTATACTCTAATACAGTGTAAATATTAGGAAATAGTTTTAAATTAAATTTTACTTTTCATTCTAGTGTTATGCTTTTACCAATTAACATAAATGATTCTAGTATTAGACCCAAAATAGTGGACAGTTTAAAGCGTTGAGTGTTTTTTGTTGAGAATTTTAATATCCTACGCATAAATTGCTTTCTGGAAAGCATTTTCATAGATAGTGTCAAACATACACATGGTTGAAAACTGAAAATTTTCAAGCACCCCATCAAATGGAGTTTACGCATGCATTATGTAAATAGGAATTACTGCTCATGTAGTAAAAAAACAATATTTACCTAACTTTGATCGACAGTGGCTGCTGTGGAACAGACTCATAAATGCTCATAATTGCTCGGTATCACCACTAAATCACATTGAGTTCTATAATAAAACGCTGCTAACCATACAAATTACAATACCGAGAAATTCTAGACATACTACATTAAAATTTATTTGGAAGATGGATGACATGCTACAAAAAATTTAAATAATTGAAAGTACCTCTTGTGAAACAAGGATAAAGACAATATAAGTTGGGATTGAGCACTAATATATTTCCCTTAACCTAACTCTGACTTGGTCTTTATCTGTCAGATGAAAGATTCCAGGTGTGATTCTTCGTATTTTAAAAGAAAAAAAAAGCACAAGACATAAAAAAAATTTTTATCTGACACTTTTGCTGTATTATTTCCCTTTAAAAATATTGTGACAATGAGTAGTTTAACCCACCTTTATATAGCAGGGCATTCAGTGGATTTGTTATAGTGAAACTAAAAGTTTGTCCTCATAATTTAACAGCAGAGGTTAAGCAGAAGTATCATTTTACATGGAAGACATTATGCGACTATGACATATTTTATTTGCCCAAACCACAATTAGTGAAAAAAATCTTCGGTTTTGTTGGGAATCGAAATCACTACCTTTTGGCAACATCAGTTGTTAGTATAACTGTTATTGCTAATTATAGTCTATGCCAAACGTCTTAATTTAAAATCAAAGAGACGTTGTAGACCTATACTTTCAGTATAACAATCAATACAGTTTCTTCATATTGCAGTGTTTATCTGGTGTAGCAGTGGGTGACGTATCATCAGTACCAGGTTAGTTGATATGTAGGCATTTACCACCTGTTTTTGGTCGGCGATAGTTCAGGAGAACAAGCTAACCGAGCAAAAAATTCAATAGGTAATAACAATTTTTAAACACTGCGTGCATTGGGTGTCGGGCATTATTCTATTGAAATATGGCCATAGCGAGTGCTGAAGGTATGTAAGGACCAGGGGCTCCAGTACCTTAGACTTGAATCCGACCTTGGTGTTTTATCAATCAAAAGTGGCATTTATCAATAAAGACAAAGCATTTTGTTCTCGTTGCTTATGTCCATCATTCATCGAACAATTTAAAGCACAAATCTATGTGGTTATGAGTCATGGAACAATGAAACAGCGGACACTTTGCAGCCACTCCACTTAGTAGCAAATGATTTTGATTAGTACTTGTGGAATGATGTGAAGCAGACTGAATATGTTTTGGTATGCTTCAAGTAACAGGTTGGGGATCCATTACTACTATGCGCACACCCACAATATGTCTATTATCCATTTCTGGGTTGTAACGAGATGATTGCTATTTTTACAGTCATTGCATCCTCCAGCATCCAGTGATTACAAATCCGCGTCGTTTACTGGTTACGATCTCAGATTTATGTGATGGATAATCCGTAACTCTATTTGGTTGCTATACTTTGGTTGAACTCAGGAAATTTGCTTGAAAGATTTTCGATGTCTTTTAAGAAGCTTATTTAAACAACTTACCAATCGCAGTTCTCAGAACTTAGGCCAATGAATATATATATATATATATATATATATATATATATATATATATATATATATATATATATATATATATATATATATATATATATATATATATATATATATATATATATATATATATATATATAAACAACTGCCATACTTCAAATGTCAATAATCTCTCTCCTTTTATATCGCACTTGCCGAAGGCACTTCAGTTGCTGTAATATGATGATTGCAATGTCAATTATTTACATATTCCATCACGGTATGTTGTATATTTCCCATAACTTGCATACTAACTGCAAAATGATACACTTTGAATAATCCACAGTGTATTTAAACGAATTTTAATGGTTTATAGATTTAAGAGATCTATTCATGTTTTTCTGAGTTTGTATAGCTTCAAATATACACAATGTAATTGTTAGTGTTGTAATTCATGATACCTTGGAAAAACTATAATCATTTTTATTACTGAAATTTCTCAAATTTATATTTTTATAATACTTACATATAAAAACAAATGTGTATAAGAGCATTTTTAGTGTGATATGTATGTATTTATATAGTACGTGTGTTTGTGGTTGATAAAATTATATAATAAATAAATACATAAAAATTTACGACTGCTCGTAGTTTTTAGAACTACAAAGAAGCCATTAGCTTAAACATATTTCAGTTTAAACTGATTACTTCTTGAGGTGAGAAACTGCAATATTTATGACTCATTTTTTTTAAATGCGCCAAACAGAAATCGTCATGTTTAAGAATGATTGAAAGAAGAAAAACCGTTAAAAGAAGATATAATGATTTTGTCTTTATGTTGAAAAACATTTTCGAGTACAACAACAAAAAAAAACATTTTCAAATAAATAGTTGGGTAATCGTTTCCACACGCAAGAGTATGTATGATCGGTGTTAGCTGCTGAAGAAATGCAATTTAATTTTTTAAAACTGCGAAAATGTATTTGTCTCCATAAAACTTTGTGTACATTATCTTTTTTGAGATGATGCAGCTATAAAATTGAATGGTCTTCTAAAATATTCAATATTACTTTAAAACGTGTAGTATATTTATTCATTTATTTTAACATTGTGAAACTATTGTTATGTCTAATACATAAGTTCTGATATTATTAAGCTAAAATGGTTTTTGATGCATTTATTTAATTAATTACATTTGTATGGCAATATCTTTAAAATTTAATTAAATAAAGATGAAACAAATAATCGATTTCAATAAATTATTTATTTTCATTCCTTTGCATTTTCAATAAAACAAATGTATTTTTAAATAGCTTTGTTTTCCGAACATTATAATAATTTTTTGTTTTAATTCAAGACATTATTGCTTAATTTTAAATTACACTTTTAACAAATACTAAAACTTACTAACAAGTATAATTATATATCTATATCTATATATATATATGTATGTATATAATTATTTATTTATTTTATTTTTTCAATATTTAATGGAGACGTGATGCAAATACAGAAAATCCTGCGTACACGTTCAGAAAAAGTTTAGTAGTTATCAGTAGTTAAAATCTGTTGTTCAGACTAATCTCGTTGTTTCGAAATAATACGTTTTTGTGTCTTTAATTTTACTACAATTCAACGCATTTGATAATCTACAACATTTTGTATATTGTTCTGAAAGCGAGGTCCCTTAATTTGAGTAGTCCCTTAATTTATAAGTGTTATATTATCAATTGTATTTTTAAAGTGCAAAGGATGTTTCTCTTATATATAGGAAAATTAAGTTAACATAAAAATAAGTATTAAAAATTGAACAAAATTTCTGGTTTGTTTAAGCAATTTTTTAAATTTTACTAATAATTAATGTTTATGATTTTATAATATTTGTAATAAAAAATATTATTATAAAATAAAATCATTGTAAAAACCACATTTTTTAAAAATTTTATAATTTTTTTGAAGTTTGCTTGTATTTTTAGATAAACATTTTAAAAACTCTTAAAAACATTTTATTTGAATATGCAATACACCTTAAATTTAAGACAATATTTCATTTTAAAATATACATTTTTAAAACAATTTGAGCAACATTTTATGTAATAAATATTAATTGAGTTATTATAAATAAACTGAAATTAAATCCATTTTAAGTTTCTTAATCTAATTGATAAATTTTGTGTTCCTTTTACGTATGTCATTTAGTGTCTAAAAATTTAAATTAAAGTAGAAAGTTTATAAAATTTTTAAAAAGGGTAAAATACGAGGTTTGAAATTTCATTGCCCATCATTCATTTCTTAATAAATTGACAAAACTTCTGTGATTTCCATAAATATAATATTTCGTCCGATTTAAATTTATTCCTTCTGAAATAATTGTTTTCATTTTTCTTTCAAAATAAATTTTCTTGTTTAAGAAATTAAAGAAGCACTCACTAAAATTTCTACATTTTAAATGTGATACACTTTGTAATTCAAAATAGAATATTAATCATGGGACTAACATATCAATTTTTTACTAAGAACATTGATATGTTAGTCCCATGAAAAATTAGGAGAATTAATTATTTATTTTAATTTTATTATAAAACTTTAAAAAAAATTCTACAGGTATAATTATTTTATAAATACATTGAACATGTTTATTCCTCAGGGAGATTTTAATTGACATATATAAAATATATAAGATTACATTTTAGATTACGATAAATATTTGTCAGAGATACAAATATGCCCAAAATTCTTTATAACGCCTATCATATTTTATTTAGAAAAATTACATATAAATTCAAACTATAATAAAATATTTTTTCAAACATTACGCAGTTTAAAAGAGCAATGCATAAATATCCCATTTTACTCTGCTAAATATTCCCAATAATTATTTTTTCCACAATCACTGTCAATGAAAAAATATTGAATGGTAAATAAAGTTTTAATAAAATAAAACATTGAGAAATATTGATTTAAATATTAAACACAATTTTAAATTTTCCAAGAAAGTTTAGTTATTTTTTCTTATTAAATTGACATAACATAGTTAAAAATATTGATTTAGCACCAAGTTAAAAAAACTTATCTACTGTTTAGAAAAATTTTAAATTCTTAAAATACTAAAACAAGTTAGAAAAGTTCGAAAGATTATCATGATTTAGATCACGAAATTATTTTAGGACAAACATTTTGTCAACTTATTAATAATTATAAAGTATTATTGAATCTCAAAAGCTATTTGTGAATTTAATTATATTTTGATTATAATTCCACATTTATGAGAAAAAAATTTGAATTGAAATATTTTTTTTTTTTACATTTACTAAAGGTAAAGGAATTACTAGTATAAGTTAAATACTATTATTTATTCTTGTGGTTCATTCATTTTAAAGAATTCAATTGTATATCATTTTTACTTTATATCAATGTTTGTAAACATTATTAGGATTTTTTCTTAAAATTATTAATTATGTTAACAGTTCTTTGAAATGCTTTTAATACATTGGAATTTATTCACAAATGTATGATATGGGCTTTAAATTATTTTAGCTGAAAATTAATTTTTCAATGAATATTATAAATATTTATAAAATTTTTTGTGAAAGACTTTGATGATAAATTAAGAAACCGTTTTTAAGCGTTATGTTTCAGTAAAGGAAACAAATTAATTAGTTATTACTAAAAATAATCATTTTTGTCAAATGTTTTTCATTTAAATTTTTCCTCAAGTTTTAATTTATAATCCTGCGAAAATAATAATTTATACTTTTAATTAGTGAAGTATTTGGAGAAAACAGTTTTTTAAATTAAAGTAATTATCAAGGACAAATTAATATAATTTAAAAATATTTTCTGACATTGATTTATAATTGTATGATAATATTTATACTTATAGATATGTGTTCCAACACTTTAAAAGAACACGCAATTTATTGTAACCAGAAATAAATCATAAATAAAATTATTTCTTCAAAAAATAACCTTAGAACTTTTTTAAAAAATGTAGGCATTCTTCTTATTTCATCAGTAAACATTATATAAAATTACTGAGCATGCTTATATAAAGCAGTTGGTAGCAAAACGTATTCTTTGAAAAAATAAAAAAAATATGTAGTCAGTTTTAATAAAAAAATAAAATTCAAACCATATTTATAGAAACACTCTTATGGGATTTTACATTGAAAACCAATTCAGTCAGAAACTGGTTACGATTCTACTGCCGATAATATTATATAAAGTTGGTTTGAGAACATTTTTATTTTCTTTCTGCAATTGATTTATATTTGTTAATACATTTTTTCATTTTAAGACATTTCCCCTTTTTATTCACAATGATATATTTTAGGTAATCTAATTTAATTTTTACATTTGCGGGAACTATATAACTATCTTCATAATACTATATAATTTATGTTTTGTTTTTTAAAGCCTTCTGAAAATTATTCATACTTTTTAAAAATTTATCAAAATAATAAATTCGCATTAAATGTGATTGTTTCTCTTTTTTTGTATTCAAATATAAAATTTTTAAAACAATTTTCTGAAAAATATATGAAATTTGCATGAGTTTCGTAGTAAATAGTTTTACTAGTATAATTTTATTTTTCCTGAATAAATTTGCATTAAATAAATTAGTTTTATTTCTTATTAAGTTCAATAACGAGCTTTAGTAGACATTAGGATATTAAGTGTTTTGGATAACACTTAGTAAATAGTTTGATGCTCTTAAGCTGTTTAATAAGGCATTTCAATGTCCACTGAATAAATTGTGAGAAAACTTTTCATAGATAACGGACTATATTTACATGTCAAAGAAAAGAAAACTAGGAAAGCATAAACTTCTACCCTGACAGATGTACATGCTTAACCTCAACATTCATTCTCATTCATTCATTTCGTATTTTAAAAAGTTGGATATTGAATCTTTTAGTATCTATAAGAAATGAATATTGAAAATAAATGAAACACTAGTTTAACTTTGTTTATTGAATATCCATTGAGGAAACTCCTCTAAGACATTCCATACATAACACTTATGAAAATAATAGCTATTTTTCTTTTTTGTGTAAAAATCCTTTTTATAAATATTTAATAGGATTCTGCATTAACTAAAGTAACTTAGCTTTTTTAATTCAGGACACAGGAAATCTTGATTAATAAATCAAATTTCATAAAGTATACGGCCCACATATGGGTGGAAATTCAAAGGTTTTAAGAGAGATATGCTCGGCTCAAAGTTTTCAATTCATCGAAATCACAAAAGACTGGATTTAATGTAAAAAAGAAAATAAGATTAGTTAATTTAAAGATTTGATTTTATAATCTGTTTTTTAAAGCAAATTAAGATTACTTTTTGTTTTGAAAACCTAATAATCACTTTTAAAGAAAAGCATAACAATACTTTTATATTTTCAAACAAAACATAAATATGTTATTATCATGAGTTAATAATTTCTTTGTGTTAAGATTTTAAATTATTAGCGTAAAAATTAATCTTCTATAATGAAAAGTTTTATTATATATATTTACTTAATTTCTTAAGTATGTATATATATATATATATATATATATATATATATATATTATTTATATATATATATATATATATATATATATATATATATATATATACTGAAGAACTTAAGCTAAATTTTAACACTTAGATCAAGATATTCTGAAATAAATATTTGAAATTTAGGCTATTCAACAATAAATAGTAATCATTTCTGGCAATGTCTTACGGAATATGATGTATGATACCAAAAAGAAATTCCTTATGTCCGATGAAATTTTTTTATGGAGTAACTGAGGATAACTGTCAGATTGTGTTGTTTGATGAGTAATCCCAAATGAGTTACTTCATCGAAGCATTATTTTTTTTATCAAAATTATATAACATAGGTTTTCTGAGAAAATAGTTATTCTCATATTTTGTGATATACGCAATGCCATTTAATTCATTTTTATAAAGACATTTTATTTATAAATTTTGTGTACTTAGTTTCTAATACAATTGTGTAAAGTTTAATATACATTAATATATAAATATTTAAGCATATTTACAAATTAATATTTTTTGAGATAATTATAGGAATCTAAAATTTAATTAAATTAATTTATAATGAACCATGCACACGCGCCTTTTTAGATAAAAAATATTAAACTCGAAAATTTGTGTCTTTGTAATTATTCAGAATTCGCTTAAAGATGTAAATACTAATTGAATCAGTTACCAAGTTGTTAAAATAGGACGTATGTGAAAGAATCAAGAATAAAATCTTCCACTTTCATTATTCATTGCAGATATTGAATTAGTTCTAACTACTATTATTGAAAAAGTTAAAAGATTTACTACTTGACAGTGACGTAACCTTAACAACAATAATTATAAATATATCATAAATATCTCAGACTGATAAATCAATTGTTATATAGTTAAAATGCTTATATTAATTTAATAAAATCAGCGATAGATTACACCAATGTGGTTAGATGGTAAAAATACTTGAAATTAAATATGGACTATTTAAAGTATTAAATTGAATTTTTACATGGATTAATTTGATTTAATAAACATGAAGGATGCAAATTAGACCATTCAATTTGTTTGATATACTTTTCTCTATCCATATAAAGAAAAATAAATAAACTTTCCAATTTCTTTTAAATTATTTAAACTTACTTTACTTAATTTTTTTTTTATCTATAAATCTAAAAGAGATACTGGTTTCTTGTTATAACGTATAAAAATTAAGAAAAAAATGTCTTAAAGAAAAGACTATACAAAATCATAATTTATAAATATTCATTTAAACGAAGATAATTTTCCTACAAAATTTGTGGTTAAAATATGTAAATTATATAATTAGAAATCAATGATGTGTTTGTAATTAAAGGAAATATATTGCATGTCGGTATTCTAAAAAGTAAAATAATTATTTTTTATATTATTTCATGAAGATTAATTAATTCTAATTAGTAATTAGAAGGTATCAGGCATATTAATAAAATGTATTGTCTGTTTTACTCGAATTTCTCAATTTACGGAATAATATAATTTATTTTTATTAATTTGGTTATTTTAATTACATTATAAATACATCAATTTTAAGTTGAAGTTATTTTTTAGCAAATAATAAAATACCGAACTATTTCTGTATTTTCAAGAATATCAGCATGTTAACATCATCTTTATTTATTTTTTTTTTGCCAATGGCAGATTGTACACAGTTACAACTGCAACAGTCTATTAATCTATTGTTCCCTGATACCCAAGGAACCGCCCAGAAACAGCGACCTCTTAACCACCAAGCCGTTGTCCCAAGTGCACCACTGGAGGTGGGACACCATCGGATCCTCACATATGCCATAGGGACCCATTTATAGGGTAGGCATCATTCATACTTCATACACATACACAAGGAAAGGATAAAGACAGGATAGAGAGAGAGAAAGTACATCCATGCCCGAACCGGGATTCGAACTCAGGACCTTCCTATCCGTAGTCCACGCTGTAGGCACGCTGACCACTAGAAAAGTTGGCCGGCAGATCATATTTATCAGCATTTTAAGATTTCAAGATTTTATTACAAAATTCTTTCACTATAAAGAAGAAGTACCAATTTTGTATTAATACTTCGAATGAGATTCAATTTATTGCACAGGATATTTCTATATTTTATATGCAAATTTTTTATTTTAATTAGCAATGAGTTCTGCATCAGATTCAATAAAATTCGGTTACTAATAATGTATATGTATCCGCTATTAAATATGAAAATTATAAATAGAAATAATGTCTGGGAAATATTTGACGTATTATTTAATAATTTTATTTCTAAAATGATACATACATAATTAATTAATTTTTATTGTAAAAATAAAAAAAAATTAACAATGTTTTATTTGTGTATGTGACTCAGAAAATTAAAATTAATATACATGAAAATTCTGAAGGGAAAAATGTAGACTATTAATATTTTCCTTTGCACATAAAATTTACTGAATAAGACAGATGAAGAGAAATCAATTTGCATAAAATAAACATGAAAAACTGTTCATCTTAAAAACTATTTTAATAATATCTTTTCATAAGTTAATTAAATACCTGACCAATAAATTAGATATTCTATTTAAATATATTTGGAATAATGCATAATGATTAAAAGAATTTGCATATTTTAGCTAAACAATATTTATATTTTTCTCGAATTCTAAGTCATGTGTGTTTTATATTAATGTTAACAATATACATACTAAATTAACAGCTGCATATATAATCTATATTAAATTTAAAAAATATATTCATATTAAATTTTAAAACATTAATCATACTTAGCGTATCCTTTAACAAAAAACAATGACTATATTTTATACGAATTTAATTACATTAAATTAAATACCCAAGTAAAATAGTAACTTGCCCATTCAAATTTTGACAAATAAATTTTATTTACGTTGGAAATATAAAAAAATATAATATCAAATACAGAATATAAACATTTTACTTTAATAGTATATTTTAAATTTATTGCGATATAACATGAAAAACATTTTTATGATTAGATTTCATAGCTGTATAATTCAACGAAAAATTACTTTTATTTCTCTGAAAACATTTACGAGAAATGTTCTTCTACCTAAATCAACTTTCCTTCACATTTTTTTCTAAAAAAAGAAAGGTCACTGAAGGATAAAAATGTGTTTCCGTTTCTTATTATTTTACAAAATTTGATTTACCTTGAAACTTTTTCCCCATCATAATTTTGTTTTATATTTGTTTTACTTCTGAAAACACATTATTTCTATGAAAAAAAAAGGTTATCCCTCTAGAATCATTTTCTATTTCTTACATAAACTTGTATGAATATTTAGCTTTAAAAACTGAGCAAAAGAGCATAGTGCATGAAATTACATACTTTATATTTCGGATTTTATGTTACCTTAAAAATAAAATAAAAAATTTTAATATTTTAAATGAGTGCTCTTGCAAATGATTGACTTTGTTTACGATTTAAAAATGCCTTTAAGGTTATTGAATAGTACATTGAAATATATTTTTTTATGTTATACATCAGTTAAATAACAATGACTTTAGCATGCTTAACATAGATTGCAAAATTTACTAAATGCTACTTTATTTAGATTTCGTTTTTTTGACTACATATATTTTCTGTAGATTATTTTTACGATATATTTTAACACAGAGATAAAAGATTTTAATTAAAAATATTTTTGTTTGTGAGAAATAAATTCAAAATATTGTTTGAATCATTAAAATCCTGGTTTCGAGAATATCTGAAACAAAAAGAGAGGAAATAAGTAAATTTTGGAAAATCATAATTAGATAATTTTTAAAATGGCGCTTTGTGTATATATTTAAGAAAAAATATTAGACAGAGATTATGTATATAAGATGAAAAATGCAATAATTATTTATTTTTCGATTCTTATGTGTTCTTCTTTTTTAATTCTTTCATTGAAAACTTAGATTAGAGAAAAGCTAAGTGAAGAGGGTAAAAAATTATTTAATATTGATTACTTTTTTTCAGAAATAAAATATTATTCACAAAGTATGAGAACACAACAAAAAAGTTACCATGGAGTACTTCTAAAAGATATCAGAAACACTCCAGACCATCATTTATGATATTGTTTAGTTCATTAATTAGTTGTCATGAAAGATTAAAGATATCATGATGTGCAGTTTATAAATTTATATATTCTAGGTACATCATCCAATTTAAAAATCTCAATATTATTCTTCTGTGATATTTTTTCTTACATTTACAATGATATTTTATTATAAAAATTATTTCAATTATTAATATTTTATATTTATATTAAATTTTACTTTTGTAAAATTCATTTTTTATTTCTTTAATATTTCTAATTTTAGGATATATGTTTTCGAAATAGTTAAACCTGCTGTACTATATTAATAAATTACGTTCTATATTGGTATATAAAATTTAAACTAATAATATGATAATTCTAAAATTACATTCTTTTTCAAATTAACATCAAATTAATAACATTCCACCTATAGTCGAATAATTAATATAAATTGATTTAAAAATATTTTATCATATTTAGTGATATATTTTATAGTATTAAAAACAATAATAATATTTTATAAAATGTAAATTCTAACAGCAATATCTGCTTTGTTTTGGAATTTTAATTTCCTGTTTTATATATTTAAATAAATGAATGTTGCAAAAATATATAGTATGCATTTATGGCATCAAAATCGTAAAATATCAAATTTCAAGATAAGTAAAATAATTTCAATTTATATTTATTTAAAATAGCGTGTTAATAAAAATGTATAACAGATTCTGCGAGATTTATATCTTATTCTATATGTAAAATATGTACGCACAAAAAAGTACTTTTATTCCCAATCTTATACATAGAATCTCTCCATGAAAAAACCAGTTGAGAATTTCGCCAATCTCGTTGGAGAAAGACTTGAAAATTATGGACTTCCATAAACAAAATGATTTCAAATTGCCCACAAAATCACCACCAATCGGGAAATCAAAAGGAAAACTTCAAGGTGGACCATACGTGATACATAACATCTGTGAAATGCATTTTATGAGTCGTGAAAGTCCCGATAACACAGCCTTTATATTTCCTGCTGACTTAATATAACTCCCTTTTTTTTGCAATTTGCTCCTATAAAATCTTTCTTTTCTTATAAGTGACAAATCGAAAAGAGTTCCTTTCACTCTTTTGTCTGTAAGAATCTTTTATTGGCTGTGCTCCAAATCTTCTCGGAATAGAGGAAGAGGTTCAGCAAAGGCGCAGAATTGTGCAGCAATTTTTCACATACTATTAGCATTTTATGAGGCAGTCGACAAGTTACCTCGTATCAGCCATTCTGAATCTTCTCCGTATCGTTGTAGCCTTAGATTAGAGGAATGTCTTGGTTAGGTGAAAGATACGAAATTTAAAAGGAATAAATTTCCCGAACAATTTTTATCTTGTCATTGCTTTTAAAGATAAATTATGACAGTAACTCAATGTTACGGAGAACCGAGTGGATGGGTTTTATGAAAGCAGAAATATATTTCAAAAAAATATTCCCAGGTATTTTTTTAAGAAATGTTATCCAATCAAATTCAGTGCCATTTTTTTAAATATTTTTTTTACTTCAAAATCAAAAAAATGAGTCTTACGTGACTTGAAATCATATTTAGTGACATTTGTTTTATTTTTTAATATAGATAATGCTCATTTTTGAACATTTTGAGTATACGTTTTGATTGATTAATCTTGAAAATATGCTAAGCTTATAATTTGTTTTAAATAACATAAAAATTGGATAGTTTATGAAACATGTTTTATTAGAATATATTCAGTAAATCTAAAAAAACAAAATTTTGTATTTTTCTCATCCAAAAGTTTAAAAAGATATATCAAATTTTAACAATTCATAATTATGTATATAATTATTTTAACATTTTGCAACTATAAAGACTTAGTATAGATGCAGGAAAATATTTTTCAAAAAAACTCAAGGTGTATCTTTCATTATATATATTTTAGCTTTGAGGTTTACATTTTCTTCAATATGTATTTAAATAAACACTATTCTACAAGAATATTTTATATTCTTTTACGGGAAATAGCTTCCAGCAGAAAACTTGTATTCGACTTTCTGGAAAAACTGAAGTTGGGAAAGTAAAAATATCAATCTAAAAAAAAACAAACAAAGATATTTATAAAAAAGAAAACTTAGGGAATAACAAGAAAAGAAAAAAAATAAAGATAATTATTTAGGTTTGCTTAAAACTCTGTTTTATACCAACAATAAAGTTTCACGTATAGATCAGCTAAAACAAGTCGAATAAGGTGCAGAATGCTTAAAAATTATCAGTAGTAACGCTATTAAATATCGAAATTATTATTTCTTTGAATCATTACTCTAATGTGTTCTCGAATACTCTATTGGGAAAACAAAACAGCGCGTTAGTTGCAGAGGATGACAGTTGAGATTAAAAATAAATGTGTGATAAATTCACTATTTTTTAAGTGAAATCGAGCTGTAGTAATGTAGAAAGAAGAGAGATTCCAATGTTGTGCATATTTTCGTTATTTCTTTCTGCGATTTCATATGTGACAATTACGAAAAATAGGGTTGAAACACAGGCTTTTATACCATAAGTGAGCAATTTTCATCGTATTACAAGCAACTTTACAATGGGACAAAATCAAAGTAAAGTATGTTTTAAATTAGTTATATGTGTTACAATGAAAATTATGAAATGAAACACAGAATTGCTTTGAGTAAGTTCGAGAATATCATTATTCACAGATACACAAAACAAAATTTTTAATTACATTTGAATTCCCAATTGAATTCTGGACAACGATTCTGTGAACATATAGAATAAGAGATAAAGGATCAAGTGTATGTAGGTTATTCCTATTGATGTGCATTTATTTTCGAAATCTTCTGGCTGACTGAAGAACACACTTTGCTAAACGTTAAAGGCTTTTGGTTGTTTAAATTGCTAAGTAAAATAAAATTTTTAAAACAGTTTTGAAAATAAAAGAAGTTTAATTTAAAAATTAAAAACAAACAAACAAGATTTCTGAAAATGAATTTAAAGAAAACCATTAAAAGAAGAAACATTTACACGCACTCTAGCATGTTCACTAGCACGTACGCCCCTACACACACCATACAGGAGTTGGACAAAAATATGGAAACACCTTAAAAACCATTTCCTTTCCTAATATGGTGTAGGAAACCCGTTAATATTCAGAACAGCTTGCAGTCTTCTCGGAAGGGAGAAATACAGTTTCTGTATGTTTGCCAAGGGAATATTGTACCATTCTTCCTACAGAATGGTGACATGTTCAGATAACGATGTTGGCGGTGGATAGCAAGTACCTACTTCCCCTCCATTGTAGACCACAAAGGTTCGATAATATTCAGAACTGGTAACTGTGTTGGCCAGGAAACATGCTACAAATTATCCTCGTACTCAGAAAACCAGTCCTGGACAGTGTGAACAAGGGCTTTGTCGTCTTGGAAGACACCATCACCATTGGGAAACAAAGTTTGTACCATGGGATGGACTTGATCGGCCAAAATATTCACATAATTCTTGGCAGTAATCTGCCCTGCAATGGGCCACAAGAGAACCACGACATGGTTGTCCAAATCATCACAGAACCCCCGCCATGTTTCACTCTTGGTAACAAGCAGTCTGTATTATAGGCTTGAGATGTCGTTCTCCAGGCGTAAACTCGGCCAGAAGTGGGAAACAATGTGAAAGAAGACTCATCAGACCATATTACTCTCTTCCACTGCTCTATAGTCCAGGCTTTGACTTAAACACCACTTTTTCCTGTTATGGGCATTATCATCTCTGATGAATAGTTTTCAATTGCAGCATGGCCAGCAATTCCCTGTTTATGAAGCTTCCTTCGAATTGTTTTGATACTCACAGGGTTTGCTAGCATGACATTCATTTCAGCGGTACCTTTAGCAGCTGTGGTCTTTATTTTCTGGAGCTGTGGTTTCTATTTTTCGTGATAATCCTCCTTAATGATCCCCTCTCTCGATCGCTCAGCACACATTTTCGTCCGCGCTGTGATTTAGCGCATGATATTTTTACACATTTCAAATATACCGAATAAATCTTCGATACAGTACCTTTTGAAACACTAAACACCTCGGTTACCTTGCTTACGGAAGCATCTTTTATATGCGCTCCAAAAATTTGCCACGTTCGAAGTCTGTTAACTCTAACATAATGCAATGCCAACCTAATATAACAGTGCTCCGACAACGACTGAACTGTGCAACACATTTACAAAGTTGTATAGATGGCGTCAGTAGGCGAAAACGCCAGCGCCACCTACATATTTCATTAAAATCAATCTTTCTTTCTAAACATCCATTTCACAAGGTGTTTCCATATTTTTGTCCAACCCCTTTATATATATATATATATATATATATATATATATATATATATATATATATATATATATATATATATATATATATATATATATATATATATATATATATATTCAAACGTTTTATAATATATATAAAACGTTTGAAATGGACTCATAAATTTCTAAATGTAGGTAATTGCACTACATGGCCTACTTAGTTCCCTCGCTCATTTCTAAAGATTTTTTTATATACTTCTTTTATCTAACCAACATAATCGTTAGATTTATAAATGAAGTATGTGCTATGAAAGATTAGACGAAAAAATGTGTTTATAGGTAATAATTTAATCATCGCGTGCCTGGGGTAGTTAACACAAATAAAAAGTATTGTAAATCCGAATACTCTTAATTGTTGTAAACACAATCGTATGCGTAACTTAATGTGTATTATGCATACTCACTATTTTCACATTCAATGATTTTTTTAACAATTATCATCAGATATAAGCAAAAATTATTAAATAATCATTTTGATTCATAAGCAAGTAAATTAAATAATAAGTAAAATAAAACAGTACTTATATTTATATGCTTCTTAAAATTATTCGTCAAAAATGTCTTACTTGTGTTGTTCTATAAACACTTTTAATGTTCTGGAATATAGAACTTATTTTATGCGCCAGAGTTATTGACTTTGAGGTTTTATTACGCTGAATATAGAGATGTATTTATGTATCTCTTGCAAAGTAAGTAATTTTAGAAATATTTTGTATTTCCTCCTAAAGTTCTCAACAGTTCCATATATTCATTTAGTAAGCCATATATTGTATTTTAAAATATTTTTATTATTGAAAAATATTTTTGTCGAAAATTATTTTCTCTTAACAACCCTATTTACGTCAGAAAATTTAAATTTTCTTTTGCGTCAACACATTCTATTTCAAATTTAGTAAAAATTTTAATGTCTTTAATAAAAAAGGCTTTAATAAGAAATATTTGCAAAATGTGTTACTCATCATTCTACAGTGGAAAAAAAATTCCAGTATTTAGCTTTCTTTACACCGCAGATTAGTTTAAATGTTTGAGACACATTTTAATATACCTAAAATTAATTTAATATGTTTAATTGTTTTTTACACTCTATAACAAAAAAAAATCGACGCAACAAGAAGGATTGACTAATTGAGACAAAAATTGATGGATAGTAAGACAATGTACAGAATAGAAAATGATAAAATTTCAGAACAATTGAATAATTTATTTCAGAGTAACAGTAACAAGTTCAATAAGGTGTTGACCCGCCTCTAACCTGGATACAAGCTGCCACACGGCGTGTCATAGACCGATAAAGCTCTCGGGTGGTCTCCTGCGTTATTTCCTGCCAAATTCATTCCAATTGTCGAACGAGGCTCTCAACATTCCGTGACAAATGCAATCGCCTTTCCATCATATCCCAGACATGCTCTATGGGAGAGAGATCTGGCGATATGGCAGGCCAAGGAAGAGTTTGACAAGCTTGCGGACAGTACATAGCAACACGAGCCGTATGTAGTCTGGTATTGTCCTGCTGAAGAACTAGCCCACTGCATTGAAAAAGCAACGGTAGCAAACAGATCTTAGGATGTTATCAACATACCGCTGTGAACTAACTGTACCTCTAATGACGACCAAAGGGTCCGGCTATCAAAAAATAATGCCACCCCAGACCATGATGCCTTGTTGAGGGCCTGTGTGCTGTGCAATAGTGAAAGCAGGATCTTCCCTCTGCCCTGTGCGTCTCCAAACACGTCATGGATGATCGCCAGGACACAGTTGGAAGCGGAATTCGGGGCTAAAGTCCATACGTCCCCAGTCGGCATCATCCCAACCTGATCGATCATGCACCGCTGTAATCAGGCTCGGCAGTGCGCAGGCGTGAGTGGCAGGTGGCGTAACGGTCGGCACGAGCGTAGATTTTGCTCTCTCAACCGTCTGGAAATGGTCATGGAGGACACTGGTATTTAGGTTGAACATCTGATAGTTGATGGAGATGAAGAAGCGCTGTGACAACTGGTCAGACAATAACTCTGTCCTCACGATCTGTTGTAGCTCTAGGTCAACTGCTATCATCCTTACGCTGAACTCTGCCATTTTCCACCAATCCTTGCCAATATTTTCGAATCGTCGCATCACTTCGACTATATGACGAGCGATTCTCGGATTTGTCCAAACGGCCTCTTTCAATCCAATGATAAGACATCTGTCAAATTCTAAAAGTGGCTCGTAATGAGCACGAATCCTGCAGCGAGGCATTTTTTAAGTTATTGAAAGGTAGTCTGAATCCCAATCTTAAATTGAAAGTTTTAACAACCATTGAAAAACAGCTCCTTATATACGTCTGCTCGATGCGCAGTTCCGATGCGCTAAGGATCAAACTATTGGACACCAAATTTTAATCATTTGCATATCTATTCCAAACATTTATTCATACAAAATTTCAAATCATTCAGATGATTACTTCTTAGTACGTCGAATTTTTGGTTATAGATTGTATATAGTAATGTAGCATTTAATGTACCTTTTTAACTATTGAACTGTACATCAATGTAGTTAAAGTAATTATATAAATTTACATTTGAAATTTCTAAGTTGTGTGTGTGTGTTATTTATGAAAATTTTAAATAATTTCTATGAAAAAATAAAAAGAAAATGATCTCGTTTGCATTATAAAATTTCCTTCGTTTTAAAAGTTATAATTAACTAAATAAAAAATAAATAGAAACCCTTTAAATTATTAGTACGATTACAATAGGTATCGAGAGGTTTTCCGAAAATAATATATTTAATTGTTATTTTATCATCGATCAAGAATATATTTTTAAAAGATTTATGAATATCAAACTTTCATGTACAGTAATTTTTTCTTCGAGAAAAAATATGTATTCTCCGATACAGATAGTTTATTATTTTAATATAGAGGACGCAGCTGAATAAATCTTAAAAAATCTTAAGCTGTATTTAGAGGAAGTGAGCTGAAATACCGTTTACTGTAATTAGCCCGAATTTATAACAGTGTTTGCTTTGCAGTGACTATTGAATCAGGAACAGCAGAGATAACATTCCTACTTTATCCATTGAACTCTAAGCTACAGCATCGAGGTAAAATGGAGAAACAATATCATTTCATTTTGAACTTCTACAACCATAGTATTTAATAATGAATTTTATTATGAAAGATTGTTGAAAAATTCTATGGCATATTAACGTGATTTCTACGTCAGAAGGTATATATATATATATATATATATATATATATATATATATATATATATATATATATATATATATATATATATATATATATATATATATATATATATATATATATATATATATATATATATATATATATATATATATATATATATATATATATATATATATATATATATATATATTCTAAATCAAATCCACTTCCATGTTTCACCCGTAACTCTTTCTTCTATAAAGAAAGTACTCATAATGTATTTATAATAAAAAATTAAATTCATTTTTAAGGTTTTAACAAACGTTTGATTAATTCTACTCTCTCTTTCTCACACACACGTGTCAAATAATTTTACCCTTGTATGCCAAAAATGTTGCAAACCTAATGTCTAGTCATTTAATAGGAAACATCAATTTAGGTTGTAGGATAGTTAATAGGTATTCTGTTTTATAAAAATTGGAAAAATTCAATATATTTCTCATGGTAATCACTTTTTATACAAACATTATTATTCAGTCACACCACTTTTTTGAAATCTATTGAATTCTTAAAAATTCAACAGCCTCCAGAATGACAGAAATTGCATTTATGGTTTGTATGTTATCTTCAGAAAGACGAAGCTCAGTATCTCTTTCATGCACATCTATCATTGGATTCAACAGGAATCTTCATAATATTTTCACTTGGTGGACTGAGGTCTAAATGACGTATCATAAGTAGGAAGTAAATGTTCATGACTGACAAGTTTTATAATTTGTGCATCGAAAATTTATTGCTGTGCTAATTCATATTGGCAACTAAATTCCCATAATTTTTTCTTATAAAATTACTCTCTTTAACTTATGACAAAAAATGAATATGTTTCCATTTTTATAAAGTTGAAATAAATATTAAGATTTAATATTTTGGCGAAAAAAGTAATCGAGCTAAAGAATTAGTTTTGATTCATTAATTTAGTAAAATAGTAAAAATACATTAATATACTAAACTAGGTATGTATTTTTATATATTTGTTTTAAGTAATAGCTTTACCGTTCGATAATTATTAAAAAAATTAAGTAATTGCTGTGCATCAGTTATAACTCTAGAATTTAAATAATAACAATCAACTTGCTCCGCTAAATATCACATTTCAAATCAATAAAAAAAAGGTTTTTACTTAATAAAAAAAGAATGTATGTAGTTTTAATCAATGATCTCTGTTAATTTTTCCATATGTTTCAAATTATGTTTTGTATAATGGTGAAGTATAAACTACCGTTTCTGTAAACTATTTTAATCATTAAATTAAAAAATGCATGAAGTCTCTAAATTTATTTTAGTCGTTTATCTACTTTTGCAGTAGAATATTCTGTAAAAATAAATGAATAGTTAAGAATGCAATCTATTTGAAAGGAAATTATTCTTTCAGAAGATGAAAGCGAAATAAAGGCAAGGAGACAAAAAAATGTGTTTTTACTCCTTTTCAAGTAAATAGAATTTCAAATATTCTTATTTCCTAAACTAAAAACAGGCTGTAATTATATGTAGGGATTCGTTCCTATCCTACGTCATTTAATTGTTAAAAAGTTATTCATCATTGATGATTATCGAAACATGTTTTATGTTAAGAAATCTGTTTTCAGACTTGTTAAGCAAATGACTTTTAAAAACTCTTAGATAATTTTATTTATATTATGAGCATTACATAATATCGGTTCATCAAGAAATAACGATATCAGAATGCAGAGAATCAAAACACAATTAATACGTATGATCAAAATTGAAATATAACCATATTTGTTTCAACATATTTTTTGATAAATAATATTCAAATAATACAAATACGTTCGATTCCAGTAGTTGTTGAGCAACAGGTGTGGGATATCCTTTATTTGTTTTTTGCAGGCAATTCTATCTGACAGCATGGAAGGGAACATCCCGTTTTTTCCTTTCGATATACACATATGGTCTACTATCTATGAAAAGTCCTCAAACAAGGTAAAGATGCGGTACATCTTCCACTATTGTTCAACATCTTACAGATATTAAGTTATACTTTCAATGGAATTATTTAGTATTTCAGATTGTATCAAAATTAGTTATATTTATGCCATGGAACAAAAGATTCTCAAATTATGTTTATTTTAAAATAGTTAGAGTTACAAGTTAGGAAATTTCCTTCCTGTCTAATGGTGGGACAACGTTCTTCGTAGTGAAATATACTTCTGACTCAATTCTAAGTCTTGTTGAAAAAGTGAGATGGGATGTTTACTCCTACTTTTTCTTATGAATATTCCAGAATTTGATCTTGAGAGATTATGAAATATCCTCCTTATGGGCACGTGAACACAGTGCACTGTATATGAAATTGCCCACTTGGAAGTCAATACATGGTAAATATTAACAGGTGCTGAACATAAAGTTTCAGTTGCTATATTACTTGTTATATAGTAATTGAGTTCATATTCATGGTAGAATAGTTACTTTTAATTTCTTAATAAGATCCATTGATGATGTTTGAAACAAATTTCGATGTTCATGAAAAAGAAAAGTCAATACATGGTAAAAATTAAAGTGCTGAATATAAATTTTCAGTTACTAAATCACCTGTTTTACAATTCTGTTAGCATTCATGGTACAATAAATGGTACGATTATATTTAACTTATGAAGACCTTATGATAATGTTTGAAACAAGTTTAGAAGTTCATGAAACCAGAAATAAAAAATATATATTTTTATGAAACAAATATTACAGTGAATGAAATTATTATATTTGAATCTTATGAGTGAAATTAATTACTAAAGTTTAATATACTTCATAGCGAATATATAAAATAGGTAAAATTTGACATGACTACTTTCATATCATACTAGATATTGTGTGCAGTTTTAGATAAATACATTTTGAAAAACTTTGCAAATTTAAGCAAGTTTCATAAAGAAGTATTTAAATTATATCCATTGTCTTACAAGAAAAACAATACTCGTTATATGACATCAAATTTAATGTTATGTGTACTTATTTACAATGTATATCAAAATATTACATTAAAGAGACTACTAATACTAATATTTATAGTAACAATGAATTTATAATGAACTGCATAGTCAAAATTTAATTAAATAATAAAATCAAAACACAAAAGTTCTCAGAATACATATTCATGTAATATTTATAGAAATCAATAAGATAATTCCGAATTTGACCCCATTTCTAATCTATTGGAATTATCTTTTGAATTACCTTTGTTATGAATAAAATTATCTACATCTTATTATCTACGTTGACTTGTCTGAATTTAATCTTAATATAGGTTGTCATTTTTAACTCCATGAGAAGTTAAATTAAAGAATGGTTATTAGAGAAAAGGAAATGTAAATGATTCACTATATAAATATAATATTTTTAAGAAAAAATACTTAAAAATATTTTTATTTATAAAAATTATAATTATTAAAGAATTAGTCTGGTGGTAAATATTATTATAGAAAAAGAAATTCATGCATTCATCAAGAATTGAGCGGTTTTAAAAATGTTAATATTAGATATCCATGCATGAAAAATTCCTAAATAATTTTATTTGCATTTCTATCTTTAATAATATCACTCTTTTAAGCAGCTGTTTTAGTTAACAATGTTATTTCATATATTTAAATCTTGATATTTTTGACATAAAATAAATAGAAATATTTTACGAATCATCAGATTTTACTTTTACGACCACATTAAACCCCAATTTGAATTTCGTTACAGTTAAACAACCGTAAATCAATATTGCTTAAATTTTTTGTGGGCAAGCAATCAATTATGATATTTTGCATTTCCTAGTATAATTCCTTGCAATACATAAATATAAATAAACTTTATGGAAAAAAATACGTAAGAGGCTCAATAAATAAAGCGTGTTCAATAAAGACTATTTATGAGGTTTCTTCTGTTAGGTTATTTTATAATACTAAAATCAAAATATACTATTTTTGATGCAAATTCATAATATAAGTTCAGTTACTATAATATAAAAAAACATTTTAAGAAACATATTCAGTTTGATCATATAACGAGTCTTAAAAACACTTGATCTTAAATTAGAAATGCCATTCTAAATAATTGACAGAGCAACTCAAATAATAACAATTAGCTGAAATCTATAAACACTTACATCATTTAATGAAAAAAAAAACACTGTGCATCCACAAGTATTTCGGAATACAGATATAATTAAATTGTTTTCAACCTAAACCACTTCTAAGAGCTCATTTCTATACACCTTTTTTTTAAAAATTTAAAGTACAAACTGAGCTAATTAAGACAGCAATCAAGTCGTCACCCAAGATGCATGATTTGGCGACGTATAATAGCCAATAATTAATTAATTTTCCTTTTTCTATGAAAGATCTTTCAGTGACACAATTGCAGATGGGAGTGCTTCGTTAATGAAGCGAAATCCTGGCTCGCCACTTTAGTTCGCTTAATTTAATGGAAGCGAAACTCTTGTGAATCGTGATGAACTCTATTTACAACCCCAGAAGTAAGTCAAAACTAGCTATAGAAAGAAAAAGCTTAGATTTCTCATGGGACGTGTGTGTGAGTTGGATTACATATTAAATTACGTAATGAATTTTGCAGGGAAAATAGCATAATTTTAGTGAAAAATCGATTTGTAGTCATGATGTCCTTTTAAGAATGTTACGAATAGTTAAAAGAGAATATCTTATTTACTGTGGAAGAAAAAGCAGTGAAGAAATTGAGCTCGAAGACTGGGAAATATTGAACTGTATATAATGTAAAAACATATCTCATCATCCTAAAAAAGGAATTATTAACTACCTGGGGATGTCAGGTCTCTTTTCGTAGTTCTTTAATAAAAGATAAACAGGTGAACACATTAATGCATTTTATAATTTAAAAAAAAAACACGAAACTTATTAAAATTTCTAGATGAAGCTGTGTATTTTAATAATTTTAACTTCAAGTACCACTCCATTAATATTTTAATTCAAATCTAAGATGTTTGAATTACATTTAAATCGAAATATATATACAACATGCAAATAAAATTTTCCATTTAAAAAACTTCATCAGAAGCAATTTAAATTTTACTAGAGAACAGTTTTACTTAGATTTATTTATGCTGCATTAAAACAGATAAACTAATTTATTTTTATATAATTTCACGTACTTAAAATATAAATGTATTTTTGTGAAAGAATGTATTCCACACTCTAAGGACGATGAGCCTCGAATAGATACCTTGTTATACATTTGTATTCACGCAGTATTAATAGAAGCTCACAATTCTTATCAGTTCCTTTGATTTTAATATTTTTTCCTGCATTAGAATCGTTATTTAAAGCAAAATGTAAAAACTTGAATTTTTAATTATAGTTGATTTTATCAATTAAACAGTCAGAAAAAAGTTTTCTGAATAATTATTCAAATTCACATAGTATGCATCCAACAGAATCTTAGTTTATAAACATTTCACAAAATTCACAGGAATTTTTATGAAATCATAGATTTAAAGATTTGTATGAAACTTATATAAATTTTAAATATATATTTTCAATATTGGGAAATTTAATCCTTATTATTTAAAAGTCTGTAATATATGTATAACATCTCGATATAAAAATAAAAATTTGTATTGAAATTTATGGTATTCTTTAAATATTTAATGACATATTGAAAATTCCCTGAAAGTGAACAATTCGTTACAATATGCCATTTTCTTATATGTTGATTTAAAAAAAAATCATAAATTCTCAAACTCCAGAATTTAAAATATAGCTTGGAAAATGTTTTGAAGATTTTAGACACTGTTATTTCTAAATCTTCAAAGGTAATAATTATGTTTTGAATCATGTACTTAAATTTATTTCTAAAATAATAAAAGATAAATATATGTAAGCAATAATTATGATTTAAAATTACTTGCTCAAAGTTATTTTAAATGTGTGATAAAGGATATTTATGTGTAAGACTGAGTAACATGCAACTTCATATGATACTAATCATCTTGAAATTTTGGAAAACAGAAAATCTCTTTTATAATATAATGAAAAACTTTATAAGTTTAAATTTATCTATCATGTTAAGAAATATTGTTTTCAGCAAAAATTGCTGCTGCTAAGTGCATTTTTCAAATCAATTTTTTCAGTCCATTTAGAATTTTTTTAATGGACAAAAAACATGTTTACTCAAAATTTCATGTTTGTATTTGCTAAGCGGTTTATTAAAATTGCAAAAATTTATTCATTTTTTATTTAATATACATAAATGCTTAAATTTCAGTTTAAAATAAACTTACGTTTGTTGTTTAAAAGTTTATTGTTTAAAATAAGCTTGCGTTTGTTGTTTAAAAATTTATTGTTTAAAATAAACTTGCGATTATTTAAACAAAAATGTACGAGGTAAAAAATTTAGTAGAAAAACGCTTAGGATGTGGAATAAAATTTGTTTTTATAATTCAAGCTATTTTACTTAAATAAGAAATATACAAAATAAGAATATTTAAAATTTATAGTAAGCGAACATTTTGGATAATTGAATATTTATTTATGAGGAAAAAAGAAACTTTGGATCCAGACATGATATTTTAAATTCAATAAAAATTATTGTTTTTTGAAATAAAAACTATCAAATTTCCCAAAGTTAACTTTGGTTTTCCATTGCGTTTCCGGCTACTTATTATGAATACATGATACGAAACGATGAAATATTGATTCAGCTCATGTTGCCCATTATTCCAAATAAACTTGCTCTTACCCACAATAAATATTTTAAGCTTCAATAGTCTGCACTTGCTTCCTAAAATGAAGTTAGTGTTTGGATTCATTCGTATAAAACTATAAAATATATAAGATGAATTTTCTGTCTTTTAAAAGTAATTTTCAATTCGGTAGGCAGAAAAATGGTAAAGTTTATCGGAATACATTTTATTATAAAAAGCGTATAATTGAATTCCATTTTGTATGTTCCAAGTGAAAGATTTTTAATTATAACCTAACTATCAGTTTAGAGAAAATTAATTTTAATTTAGTTAAAAATATTTTTATTTAAATAAGTATAATTAACTTTTTTCCAATGGCAGATTATAGACAGTTCTGCAACAGAGTCTATTATTCTATTGTTCCCGGATACCAAGGAAGCGGCCAGACACAGCGACCGCTTAGCCGCCGAGACGTAGCCCCGAGTGCACCACAGGGGTTGGGCTACCATCACACCTTCCATAGGGACCCGTTTATAGGGTAGGCAACATTCATTCTTCATTCACACACAACGAAAGGACAAAGAGAGGATATAGAGAGCGAAAGTACATCCATGCCTAAACCGGGTTTCGAACTCAGGACAGGGAGGTCCAGGGTTCGTATATCCGTAGTCAGTCACGCTGACCACTAGACAAGTTGGCCGGCCTAAATGTAATTAACTTATTTGTAGAAATCTCACACACACACACACACACACATACACACACACACACACACACACACACACACACACACACACACACACACACACACACACACACACACACACACACACAATGTTTAAAACTATAGGAATATAAATATCAATAAAGCTATTTTTTTTTGAAAAATACTGGGAGAAATTATATATATACTACAGATCGTCATGAATTTCTTATCTTGACATACATTTAACGGATATTTTACATTAACTATCACAATTTGTTTTTTACATTTTTATTCAAGTAAAATAAACTTATATTAAAGACATTAATATTAAAATATAGTTTTTTCCAAATACAAAGATTTAATATTTATAACGGGACTAAGAATGTGTCCAGATTGAACTTAATACATTTTCTTAAGAACAGATTTATATTAAATTTAGGCTTAAACGAGCTTATAAATCTGTAATAATATATACGAAGTCTTTTCCTCCAAATAAATCTATAAAATGTTCGAATCTACATATAAAGTGTAAAAAAATTCAAATTGATTCACAAAATCTAATATTTTATTGCAATTATTACATTAATTTATAATATATAGTGAATAAGAAACTTGACAGTAGTAATTCATTTTTTTAAAACTCATTTTTAAGTAATTCTTATTATTAGTTTAACATTATCTAACTTTAAAATCAATTTTTCCAGTTATTTTTATTTTTCATATATTATTTCAGGAAACTAAAATAAGTCTCTTATTTTTGTTATTAATCATTAAAAAATATTAATATTGATTATTGCAATTATTGCGTATATAGATCTGTTTTTACTCAAACTTCCAGTTTTTTAATATTTAACGCATAACAATTTCATTGAAAATTTGAAAAAGGTAATTATAATTCATTAAATAATATTTTTGAAAATCAAGATGTTCCTTACTATAGAAAAATTGATACATAAAATTATAGGGCAATCATGAAATAAATACATGAAATTAGTCTAAAATGTAAAAGATCTATAGGTAAATAAAAATATTTAAAAAATGTTTTCAAAATTTATGTTTAGACCTCCGATATCGATTGTACTTCTTTAAGTAAAAAATATACAATGCTCTGATTCACAGTTTTCAATGAATGAAATAAATGTCCCGTCAGATATCAAAACACAAACAAATTTACGATTTTAAAATCCTACACTCTAATACTTAGTTTGCATTTACAACGATCGGTTTATTATGAACAACAATACGTTGTTGCATCAAAGCAGAGAAATAATTCAAATCTGCTTGTATGCATTCGACAGTAATTCATTTCACGATAAATTATTTCAAATGTACTCATAAATTAATGCCCCTTTAAAACGGGCTTTACAGAGGTATTTAAATTCATTTTACTATCAAAAATCATTTCATATTATTAAAAAGGAAAGCAAAGTCATTTAAAGATTGAATAAATATCTTCATTTAATTTCCGAATACATTGTTCAAATATTGTCACATTATTCGTTTCTCAGTAAGTAATTGTTTCTTAAATATATGAATTTTGATTAATTCAAACTAAATTATTTTTGCGTAAATATTTCCGATTATTAAAACTGAATATATTACTAATTTGATAAAAAACTGCTGCATCTTTAATTGTAAAGCTTTGGTTTCATGAAGTGTCAGCGAATAGAAAATTAAAAATATTTTGTGTTTATAGCTGTAATACTTATTTTATGCTAAAATTGTAGTAACAAATTTTCAGCAGAAATAGTTATTTTTTAATAATAACTCATAGTAATTTTATATAATCATTATGAAACGAATAATTATTCACTTCAGTAATTTTTAGTAATGAAACTTAGGAGTTAGATAGTCATCATTTACGTTTTAAATATTTTATGATTCACACACACATATAATTGTTTAAATGTATGGCTGTTTGTTTAAGTTAATATATTAGTATATTATCTAATAATAAATTCAAGCAAATGAAGTCAATTTATTATCCAAAAACTGGATGTTTACATTAAGATTTTAGATTTTTTTCGATTAATAATACATTTATATGAGTATCCTTTACACATCCATGCCTTCTTTTGTAAATATTTGCATACATTACTCTTTATTGCCTTATCTTGGTACAGAGATTGCATAGAAGCGTTGTATAAAACAAAATAAATAGAATACATATTCAAATAGAAAATAATTATAATATTACTTTTTATATTCGATTTCGGACTCTCAACTTTTTTGTAACTTTATAATATTTAATTAAAATTTTGAATTCTTTTCATAGTACAGTTTACCAAATAATAATAATTTGGATATCATTCAAGGATATTATTCAAGTATGAGGTAAATATTATAATTTTAACATTTTTCATGCTTAATGAAATGAAAAATATTCGAATTGAAATTTTCTTCATTTTATTCATAAATTGAAATATTCTTCATTTCATTCATAAATTGAAATATTCTTCATTTCATAAGGCAATAATGTGAAATGAAGAATATTAAAAATGAAATATTCTACATTTAGTTTAAAAAATAAACTGAAATAAAGAAATGTAACTACATAATAAAGTAACATGAGAGAAAGATAATAGGATTTTGGAAAGCTTTCGAGTTAAAACTCATGATAATGCATCATAATTCAATACAACATTTAGTGGTAAAATTGAAAACTAAACTCACAATCAGCTCATTGCATAAGACTCGTAAAGCTGTAACAATGCAGATATTCTCTCAACATCGAGGGTTTTGAGCAGGATGAATATTCAAGAGCAGCACCCTTTCATTATCGTTATCCTCAATAATCATGGGTGTATTTAATATGAAAATGCCAGTATTCTGACACGTATATCAAATTGAATTACAAATAATGATAAAAGTTAATGAATTGATGAAATCATTTTAATTTTTTTAACTGCCGGTAAATAAATTAGAACAAATTTTGAATTCCAAAACTTGATATATTTTTATAAACTAAAATGTCTTTTGTTAAAATTATTCCACATTTATAAAATATCTATTTTTTGAATTGATAGAAGTATTTATACGAAATTAAAAGTAGGTATTTTTTGATTTATCGCTAATATTTATGTACTTTTTTCGAATTCTTCGTTGTCCAATAATATTGATTTCAATTTAAAGGATAACAGCTTGTAACCAATTTTCTAAATACATTTTGTTGAAAAGATAAATAATTTTATCTTATAAAAATATAAATTTGTTTGATAATAGTTACAAAACTATTAATCTAAAAGAAAATAGATCTTATAATATAATAATTAATTTTTAATTTTAAAACCAACAATTGCGCTTTCAAATATTTTTAAAATATATTTTGCATTTTAAATGAAACTTACATTTTATTGATCGATAAAAATAGTTAATAATGGTTAGCCAGTTAACAATAGAATATTGTTGGAAGACCGTTCCTAAAGAAATAACATAATGTAAAATATACTTTCATAAGAATCGCAATCATTGGCAGAAAACTAATTCTTACCCGTATTGCATATTCTCCTAGAAAACATTTTAAAACTATCAGTAAGACTCTTACTTGAAATTGGTCTGCACATGGGATATTTACTTAAGTTATTAGAATGTATTTTAATTCATTAAAAATTGTTAAATGTTCAAAATAAGAAGTCAAGTCACCTTATCAAAAATATTGATAAAAAAGCATCAAGTGATATAAATTCTTCATAAATGTGGTGCCTAAAAATGCTTTTATTTTGTAATATACTGAGAGTTTATCTGATTAATGTTTATAAGTTCCTTATATAAGATTCTGAGTTTCTTTAAATTATAAATATCAGATTAAACTAAGAATTTCAAAATACTTTATAGAATTATGTGATCAAAAGTAAGCATGGTTGAAAATTACTACTCTGACGTATATTTCTACTACAAAATATATCTTTAACATGACAAACATAAGTGGAAATAATTCAGCAATAAAGTCAGTATACTTTGTACCAAACATAACAAGCGTAGATGGAAATAATTCAGCAATGAATTCAGTATATTTTGAACCAAACATGACAAGCGTAGAAGGAAATAATTCAGCAATGAAGTAATATATTTTGAACCAACCATGACAAACGTAGATGGGAATAATTCAGCAATGAAGACAGTATATTTTGAACCAAACATGACAAGCGTAGAAGGAAATAATTCAGCAATGAATTAATATATTTTGAACTAACCATGACAAACTTAGATGGGAATAATTCAGCAATGAATTCAGTATATTTTGAACCAAACATGACAAGCGTAGAAGGAAATAATTCAGCAATGAAGTAATATATTTTGAACCAACCATGACAAACGTAGATGGGAATAATTCAGCAATGAAGACAGTATATTTTGAACCAAACATGGCAAACGTAGATGGAAATAATTCAGCAAAGAAGTTTTAGTATAATTTGAATTATAATATTTTTAATTATACTGAAAGCACAGTGTAACAGGAGCAATATGTCAAATATTTCTTACTAATCTATTTTCAAAAGTTTCGTGGGTACAATATTGTCAAATTGTCAATCTCTCTTATCACTACTTGCATATCAATGACTGGAATCCATTCGGAGATGCTGTATTTTACAATAGAAATTTTAGCTAAATTCTATTTATGCAATGCATATATCTTTGAAATATTTCAAGTAAGAATTTTTAACATCATTTTAAATAAAATATTTTATCCTGACGTACAAAGATGCTTTTCAGTTCCATGCGTAACATCCATCCCGAAAGTAAAAAATATGTTTTCAACTAAATATTCATGGACCATATATTTCATGGGAAAAGAATACAGATTTGGTGAATATTACCGATGTACTGAATGTATGAAAATCATATTGGAAATCAATTGTAACTATTTGTATTATATCACATTGCGTAAATCCTTATTACCAAACTTCCAACAGCTTACATGTTGCTGTCTTTGTACTCACTGCAACACATTTAATTAAATCAGAGCTTAAAATTAAAGAATTCTTTGCTTTAATCAAGCCTTTAAAATACGGCAAATTTATAAAAATATACATTTTTTTCAAATTACACTGTAAGAGACGGATTTAATTATCTCAATAAGAAACACCAAATCACAAAACCATTATTGAATTATCTTCTCAACTAAAAAACACTCGTAACATAAGCTTGAAGAGTGGTGAGATCAAAGGAGAAGAAACAAATCTTCTATTGGTTTCTTTTCGTTTGATCATACTCTCTATTTCATTATTAAAATAATTTTATAAATTTTTAACATACTATTTCATTATTTAACATATTTTGCTCTGTGTTGATATGTTTATAACGTTTATATACATGTAACGCCATAAACACTGCTTTTGTTAGAAAATAACAGTTCTGAGTTCTTGAAATTACAAAGTTTGGTTTGTCGCTATACAGTTATTTTTTACACACGAGGGCTAATTAGACCGGGACCTACGGTTTAGAGTGGAATCCGAACCACTATAAACATCCATTCCCAAGATGGGATTCGAACCCACGAACTGTTGAAACGAAGGTCAGAACGCTAACCATTCGGGTGCCAGCTCGGCTGAAATTATAATGAAAATTTACCTATGATGGATTCTTCTTTATATTAATGGTATATACATTTGGATCATGGAAAGAGATTTATAGATAGAAATTGTCTAATAGTGAGTCCATATCAAAATTTTGGTAAATGACAGATATTGGAGAAACACTAACTTTTTACACAATTTCATTCACAATAATTATGTACATCAATTATTCTTTGCTAACGGAAATGCCTATTTCTGCAGAAATAATTTATATTGGATAATTGCTCTTAGTTTTAATTCCAGTTAGAATTTTTTATCAAAATTCTCTCACCCATGAAAATTATTTGACTTTAGCTGCTGAATGATATTAAGCTTTTTTGAGCATTAGCAGACACTGTCTCAATAAGTTTTTTGTATCATTTTCAGAGAATCTTTAACTTTTACACAGTATTTAAGTATTATACCACTTTTTATTGATTCAACATAACAAACATTTCAATTTGTTCTAAAATATTTTTAATTATGTGAAAAAGTTTTTATTTTACAGAATTTATTTTACATCCATACAAAAATAACTAAAATTTCAAAAACTTTTACAATATTCACCCTAAGTTTTATGTATCAAAACATTTTCACATTCTAAATCTCCCTTATTTTTTATTGGGGATTCTGCTTTAAGTTCAACTCTGTTAGAAAACTTACGTATTATTTAACACAAAAATAAGTTAATTTGTAATAGCGAAATATTTTACAGCTGAAGCAACATTCATTTTTAAATTCGGTTTTCTTTTCATTCTAAAATATTTTCTATTACGATTTTATCACAAGTTCAAAGTTTTAAATATATTATTATATAAAGATTTTAAAAACTGACACTTGGAAAAATGAAGAGAAATATGAAAAACTTAAACCGTTTTTTTTATATACAGTTGTAAATAGTTGCCTTATCAAAATATAAAGAACAATTAAAAAGAAATCATAAATATTTAAGCATTATAAAACAAACATCTGTGCAAATAATCATAAAAATAAATAAAACGCATACCAAAAAAATTAAGGTGTTATCTTAAAACATATTTATTAATTTTTATGCGTAATTTTGAAGTAAACGTTTCTAATATTCAAAATTATTCCTTAAACTAAAATGAAATTTCAAGGAATCAGTTAAATGGAAGTAATATTATTGGCACACAAAGTAATAAATCTCTTTCAAAAATTATTTGTTGACTTTTTACCGCGTGTTGAATAGAAAACAATATTTTATCTCAAAGTATCTCGATAATATACACACATCATTTGTGAACATAATAATTTTTAAAAAAATGATTCCATATTTGTTTCACTTCCCTGACATTTTTTAAATAAAGATAGTCTCGAAAAGCTCAGGGCGTGAGACTATAAAAAATCGTAAATAAAGCAACATACAAGAAATGAATGGCGGGATGAAATGTCAGCGAAAACATAAATAACTGAAATCGCTGAGTAAAGTAATAAAGATAAGTTATTGCACTAGTAAGGGATTTTTATACCAGACTACTTGCTTTTCGCCTTAGAATAAGACGACGGTGCCCTCCTGGTGAGAAAAATCAAGATAAATGTGCATCAACGAACAATGGCATTCTCTGCACTCTCGTTTTAGGGATTTCAAAGATAGTTAAGACCGAACATAGTTAGGTACTTCAAAATTGAATACGAACTGGATGTGATGAATCGGACATACATTTTAAATTCTTGTAAATTCAGAAAATTATATTGAATTTCATCTTAAAATATTGACTTCAAATGCTATTATTATTGGTAAACTAAAAATAAAAATAAGGGTTTTAGCTTAAAGTCAACTTAAAACATCAAATTTGTTTCGTTAATTTTTTAATATCTTAATGCTTATAATGAAGTACGTTTTCCAATTAAACTCTGTCTGAAAATTTTTGTCTTTATAAGACAGTTTAACAAATTAAAAACTAAATTACCAACAAATAGAAAAATATATATTCCATATTAAAAGTTTATATAATAATTCATTTTATTTAGAATTGCTTATATATAATTATAAACATTAAAAAACTATTTCACACACACACACACACATATACATGTCTCGAAGTGTAATATACAAACGTAAATATCTTGTAACATAAAAGTTAATTTAAAATTATCGTTTCTAATTTCCAAATACATTAAACTGAGAAACTTAATGTTTATTAGTATAAAAAGTTTGTAGTTTTATGCCTCTTGGCATCATTTGATCCCTAAAAGATATTGCACATTTCTTGCAGTGGAAGAAGTAACTTTATACTGATTACAGGAATGTATATTTATAAATTCGAAGCTGTTAAATGTGTGTTGGATGTCAACACGGGAAGTAATGCGTGATTGTTTATTTGCAGCAGTTATGAATTTTGTATCAATGTTGACCTCCAATAAAAATTGTAAATGATGAAACGTAATAAAATGTGTTATATTTCAAACACTTGTTATTACGATTTTATGATGAATAAAATGTTTTCCATTGTCGTTTTTTTTTCTTTTCAAATGCTTGCTAGAAACAATTGCGTTGCATCTTCACACATTTTCTTATTTGAAATCTATTCAAGTGTACATATATATATAAGTATATGTACACACACACACATATATATATATCCAAAATCGGGTACATGGGTGACGAACCTTATGTTACAAAAAGGCCAGAAACTACTACTTATTTGTTATTACTCAGCGGGCACCTGTGAACTAAGTCACGGAGACGAATAGCTTTGCACTCGCCATCCCTTCACAATCCCGCTTACAGGGTTAGCCACATTCATACATCATCACAGAAAAAAGGACAGAGAAGCACAGAGGGGTATGAGAAAGAAAGCAACATCCATGCCTGAACCGGAGATTCGAACCCGGGACCCAAAGCTCAGGAGTCAGGAACGCAAACCACTCAGCCACATACACACACGTATGTATATGTGTGGGTGTGTGTGTGAGAGAGAGAGAGTGTTTGTTTGCATGCATGTTTGTGTGTGGTAAATAATATACATACATTTCCTAAAAGAATATTATTTTCTGTAAAGTCCTTCGAAGTGAAGAATCTCTAATGTAAAATATCTTCTTTTATCATTTTACTTAGAAACAAAACCGATAGTACTTCATTGGGAAACGGAATATACGCAAACATTTCTGAAGCAAAAGTGCATCTCTTATTAAACTGAAGAGAAAAATAAATCAATATTTTACATAACAAAACATCTTACGAAAGAGTTACTCCAAACATAGTAATTGGGAGTTCACTGGGAATGGTGAATTAAACAAGAAGAAAATAAAACGGAGGCATATTCATTTCTTTTTTCCTTCTCAAAAAAAAAAAACGAATCCGTGCTCAGAGTACAAACGAAAATAACAACAGAAGAGGGAGAGAAGTTCCATGCACTGGAGAATTTTTTATCCATCGTTAAAAATGTTTTATTGAAATATCTTTTAGTGCATTATGAGACAGGAATTGCAAATGAGACCGACTTTTTAAAATCAAATTTATATTAGTTTTCAGAATTTGAATGAAATTAAAAATCTATTTATTATTTAGATATTAGAAATGATGAAATTATTTTCATTCATTAAAATGTAAAGATTGTAAAATAATTACTCATGCCATATTTTTTGACAGAAATAAATATTTCAGTAATTCCGTATTCTTTTAGACAAATTTATATTCCTTTTGGAAAATTTATGTTCTTTTAACAAATTCATATTCTTTCGAAAGACGAGAAACGAAAAAAATAAATAAACTGATTTACGCCAGATTTTTTGGTACATTATCATTCAAAAGTACATTTCTAGATTCATAGTAAATACTAAAAAATTACTTTTAAATGAATATATAAATAATTTATTTGGAAGAGAATTTTATCAATAAATACAAACATACAGATTTCACATTAAGAGGGTTATTTTGGTGTGTGAATTAAGCCAAATGAGAAACAAATGTTTTGAATAGGTAAATAAAATTGTATTAAACTGAATTACATCATAGACAGAAATTAATTGGAAATGTTTTATAATATTTTGAAACATATTTCTTATTTAAATCTATTCCATATATCCTAAAGTATTATATTCGTATAGTATAGCCTAAACATATATATTACATTCTCAAACATCTTTAATTGTTCTATATATGATACATATGTTTTTAATTTCTAAGAAATAAGCATGTATAATAGTTTCACCGGTTTATTAAACAATTTTTTTAAAAGTAGTCTGTCTTTTTTTGACTTTGAAAATCAGGAAAAAGATTAATGAAACAATTTATTTAGGAAGACTAATTATTTTGATATGCTTTCAATAATAGATTTCTTTCCTTATCTAAAAATACTTTAAATAATTTGCTGCAGAATACGAATAAAAAATAGACAGTTTAAAGTAATTTTCCCAACGGAAAGCATTTGGATTACGAACTCTATGACACAACAAGGCCAGAAATTGCTACTCATTCGTCGTTACCCAGCGGAAACCTGTGAACCTAGTCACAGAGGCATGTAGCGCTGTCCGCGCCATACTACCACAAACCCGTTTATAGGGTGGGCCACATTCAAACATCATCACAGAAAAAAGAACAGAAAAACACAGAGAAAGCAGAAAAATAAAGTATCATCCATGCCCGAACCGGGATTCGAACACAGGATCCACAGATCGGGAGTGCTAACCAATCAGCCACCAGTCGGCTGACAGTTAAAAGTAAAAGCTCTAACTTAAAGACACATTCTATATAAATGTTGTTTTCTAGCCACTGGATTTATCCTAAATAAAGCACAGTAACCTAGATCTCAAGAAAATTTCCTGCTATTATCATTTATATTAGATTGAACATAAGCATCAATTATGCTTTATATACATACATCTCTTTCTCTCTCTGTATATATATATATATATATATATACATATTAAATTTAAAACTTACTATAAATATCATTAATAAAAACAACATTTACATATTGATTTTATTAACGATATTTAAAAACTCATTAATAAAAACAATATTTACATATTGTGCTAAAAGTTAAACCTTATAATTAAGGTTAATTATGTAAATATAATTACTTTATTCATATTCAATAGAAATGTAAAGATAGCCATGATATAAATAAAAATTATTACCCTTGAGCTTTTTATATACATGACTATTATGATGTATTTTAATATCCTTCATTTGTAATTGATATATAAAGATAATTCATGATAAAAAATTGAACAAAATTGGACAAAAAATCATAAATAGGAATAAAAATGTGTTAGCAACTTGAAATAAATATGTATATGTATGATTATATTTTCAAACATGACTACACCATTTATTTAGTGAGCTTTTATTTAATTTAAAAATTAAATATCTTAATTTAAAACTTATGTGTAATAAAACAATTAGAAATGATAGTTATTGCATGTTTGATTTGGAAATGTGGTTTCAAGCTATTTTAGCTAATAAAATGTATAATGATGATTTTGATTTCTAATACAAAAAACAGTGCTTACAAAGTAAATAAGTTAATAACTATGCCAAATGTGCTTGATTTAATTCATTAAATGCAAATGGAAATGGAATTTTACCCAGTTATCACCTGAAAATGTAATTAATATTTAACTCTATTAATTAGTAAATTAATATATTTATTTTATTTTATGATATAAAATATTCAATTATTCCATACTAAGGTAAGATTTTATTTTTTTATTTAAAATTTAGTTTATAATTGAAAAATCAGAATCAATCATTAAGATAAACATAATATATTTTAGACAGCAAGAGCTGTCTCATTAACTTAATTGATTACAATTACTTTTTCTTCTGACATAATCATTTAATAAGTCAAACAATTGACTTTATTGAGAGAACTATCGTTTGAATTCGAGAAATATTTAAATAACACTTTTAGAAATGTTTTACTCAATTAAGTCATAATGTTCCAGTCTTTCTACATTTGCTCAAAATTTATCCTTTTTATGTTAGCAATTAATTTTACTTCATTTTGAAATAACTAGCAGTGAGGTTATTTACATTGCATGTAACACTTAAAATAAAGAATTTTCATTTTTCAGATAAGTTTCTTATTTATACATATTTTAAACTGAATGGAGGAATAATTGTGATTGAATATAATTATCTAATAAACTTATGGTAAAATATTTGTATAAATATGTATTTATTATATATATATATATGTATATATATGTATATATTTATATATATATATATATATATATATATATATATATATATATATATATATACACACATATATATACGAGGGTTACTCTGAAATTTTTGAAATAAGCGCAGAGGAAAATTTACAAAATAAAAATAATGGTTTAATTTTAAAATATAAAGTATTTTAACACAGAAAACGATTTTTTACTTACTTACGTCAACTTGTTAAGTGTAAAATAAATTTTAAACAGAAAAGAAAATGGAGTTGACGCGAGAACATTTTCGTGCTATGATTTTCTACGATTTTAAAGCAGGATTAAATCAAGCAGAATGTGTTCAACAATTGAAATCAGCATTTGGTTATTAATCTGCAGCTCGTACTACTGTATTCAGATGGTTTAGAGAATTTAGAAAAGGTCTCAATTTTCTTCAGGATGAAGAACACACAGGAAGGGCACCGTCAGCAGTAATCCCAGATAATGTGTTTGCCATATAAAAAATGTTAATGGATGATAATCGCTTTAAAAATGATACAGAAGGAACTTAACATTGGATCCGCTGTCATACACAAAATCATTCCAGAAGAATTACATATGAAAAAAGTAGTTTGTCGTTGGGTTCCTCATACTCTAACTGATCACCAAAAAGAGGAGCATGTCAGAATCAGTAAAGAAACTCTTAAATTGCTAAATGGTGGTTGCCAAAGCATCATTTCTAAAATTATAACAGGTGATGAAACGTACATGCCGTTTTCTGACGTTCCAACATGTCAAGAAAGCAAAGTATGGGTCTTTGAAGATGATCTCACGTCGACAACGGTGAAAAAACAACGCGGACTGAAAAAAGTGATGTATGCCGTTTTCTTCAGAAGTACGGTATTGGTCAAAGCCATCAAGTTGGAAAGACAGAAGATAGTAACAACAAACTGGTATACCACTAAATGTCTTCCTTCAATTTTCAGTATATTCAGTAATACAGTTCCAGAAATTCTACAAGAACTGAATGTCAGGGGACTCATGCTTCATAATGACAACGCATCTTCACATATAGCCGGATTAACAGCTGAGTTTCTTAAACAAAAACAAATTAAAGTGATCGAACAACCGCTGTATTCACCTGATCAAACTATGGGTAACTTCTAGATATTCTTTGATCAAACTATGGGTAACTTCTAGTTATTCTTTAATCTGAAAAAGAACTTACGTGGACGTTGTTTTCATTCAGAAGAAGAGATTGATGTGACTATAAATGCATTTTTTCATCTATTACAAAAAATTAATGACTTGAGGCATTTAATCTGTGGAAAATTCGTCTACAAAAGTCCATTGATGCAGGAGGAGACTACTTTGAGCACACCTAAAATTTTGTAAGTATAATTTTAAAAACCTAGTTGTATCTCAAAAATTTCAGAGTGACCCTCGTATATATCCAAGATTATATATATATATATATATATATATATATATATATATATATATATCTATATATATATATATAGATATAGATACTATATATATATATATAATATATCGTTTATAAATTTACACTGTAATGAATATTTATAATAATAAAAGAAAAAAAACTGTTTAATGCAAACAGCGTCAAATTGCAGTGATAACTGCTTTCCAATGTGTTGTGTTGAGTTAGAATAAATATATGGTAAATTATATATGCATTCATAACAGTATATGTGTAAATTAAATATATAATTCACAGAATTATGAATACTTATAAAAATGAACATATGTTGAAGGAAAAAAAAACCGTTATATGCAAACAACAACACTAAATTGAAGTGAAAACTGTGTTCCTATGTGTTGTGTAGAGTTAAGTTAAAAATAAGTGATGGCTTTTCAAAAATAATTATTTTAAATTGTTCATAAATTAATCAAAAATGCTACAAAATACAAGAAAGAAGTTCTTATATAGTAATATTACATGCGTAAAACTATCTTAGTAAAAAAATTATATAATTTTAAAATAAATTGTTTTAGAAATTTCATATGAATAAAATTTTAACATAATTTAGAAAATATCTTGGCTCTCAATAAAACAGTTTAATGCCTACTTCCCATGTTACCTTTCTGGAGAAGTTTTCAAAGATATCCATCTGTCCTTCTCGTATTCTACAACAGAGGAAACTCGTGATTGAAATCAAAATCGAAACTTATCATTCTGAAGAATCTGTTTTATCATTAGACACTGTTTGCTACGCAAAATTCTATTAAGAGCGTTATAATCGAATATACAAATTTCTTCAATTGCAGGTTAGATTAAGAACGTGTTTAAGAATTAAAAAAACTAAGTATCTATTTGTACTAGCAAGGTTATTCTGTACATTAAACAACTTATTCTTATTAATCGGCACCAGAAGAAGTTATTAGATATTAGATCTGATAAACAAGTAAAATATTCATTTGTTCTGTTTTGATTTCTTCTTTTTAATGTATCACTGATTATATTTCGTCTTTTAAATGCATCTCTGATTATATTTCAATAGTTTAATAATAAAAATATTTAAAAACTGATAACTTATATTTCAGCTAACAGTGCGTGCCATCATGCCGATACATATGTCATTATCAACAATGTATAGATTAATGGATGATTTTTCACAGTAAAAATATAAAAGTTTTGCAATGCAGAAAAGTCATTTAATGTTATAAATATTATATGATTTTGCCGATTAATTACAATTTGCTATTTAATTATTTATTACTTTTTCTTAAGTAAGCAATTAAGTGACAAGTCAACTAAAACTAAATCCTTTAATATTTACCTCGATCCAATTATTTCAAAACCTATGAAGAAAAAACTCCCATTTTTGCTGCTAAAATAAGTTAAGCTCTAAAACCTTTCACGGTATGTCTTTATGCGTTTCGTCGAGAGACTGTTTGATGAATAAAGAATGCATGTATACAGACTTAAGCTAAAAATTTAATAAAAAGTTATTTCACATTTGAGAAATATTTTGGTCATCTTTTTCAAAGTGCTTCTCCTTTCTTGAGAGGTTTTTTTTTTCACTGAATGGATTTTCTAAATTGTAAAAGAAGACTGAAAATAGCTCAGATGCAAACGTTTTAAAGAAATCTCCTTTATTTTGAAGATTTTCTGAACTATTTTTTCATAGCTTTTTGAATTTTTATTTTAAAAATACAAAAAACCTCTATTGAGAACTTAAAGAAAGCTAAAACATCCTAAATCACCATTTCTGTGAAATAAGAAATCTGATTTTAAATTCATTGAACATCAGTATTTTAAGAGTGTGCTATGTTTTCTCGGAAAATATATTCAAAACAAAACAAAAAAAAAAAAAAAAAAAAAAAACATAAAAGTCAATGGATTTTTATATAAGTTTTTAGAAACGAAACTTATTAATATAGATGCATTGTTTTCAATGTTTTTAAATAATTACATTTTATATCATTTCGTAGTCTATTTTTCTAAAGATTTTGCTTGTAGACTTAAAAGTAGTCTGTTTGATTGTTATAATAAATAATTATTTTCAAAATAAAAAATTAATAAAAGGTATTAAAAAAAGAATACAATAATTATTTTCAAAATAAAAAATTATATTCTTTTTTTAATACGTTCACACAGTTAAATATATAAGTTAAACTTTTAAAATGGAGTCATTTGAATAATACTAAAATAACCAATACTTGTATGAAACTGATAACATCATTCTTAATTCAAGCTCGCCCTAATGAGTATACTGTCAATAAGAACTGTGATAAATCAAACCGACTACATCAAAAGATGATTATGAAAATTTTTCATATCCTCCCTTATTACAATTATCAGTAACAAAACCTATCTTTAAAATTCATTACTCGGGTGGTATAGTGATAATATTTATGACTAAATCCTTAATTGTGTTATAGATAAGATAGCATACCATAAAAGCTTTGTTAATTATGTGAAATTGATAGTATATTTAAGCTCTTCATAATATGTTAACTGTTCAAAGTGCCCTTTAGTAAACAAATTCTTGTAAAACAAAAATTATTTTATAAAATATAGTAGTGTAATGAAATTACAAAAATAATTAATTTAAATTTGAAAGGAAAGCATCTTAATACAAATAAATATCTGACTAATTATATAACATTTCAGAAAACATGATATTCCCTTAAAAAAGAGTTCAGTTTAAATAAAATAATTTTTTATTACATTTATTTTTGAATTAAGAGTTTTATTTAAATCTTAAGCAATCTAAAAGCATGCTGAGAGACAAGCCAAAATAATATTTAACTTTGAAAATTCTAACTTAGAGTGAGAATACTTAAGAATTAATAAAATGTGTGTCTACACATATAATAATTTATTATATATCATAATGGACTTGAAATTAAATCGACCACACTGTATACCAAATTGTATAATAGATAATTTAAGTTATTTTTACCAGAGAAAAATTGTGTAGAAAAACAATATCTTTCATCTGAAATCTTATCTTATTTATTACGTTGATATTATGGGACAGCTAACATGTAAAAGTACATTATCTAAAAAGTTAACGGATGATTTTTTTTTAAATGACAATTACAATTTTAGCGTACCGAGGTGGCAAGGAAATTGAAGATAATTTCAATTTAATTTAATTTATATTATTGTGATGAGGATAAATTTTAAATATACATCATTTTTAGTATTTACAAATATTTTAATACAACTTTCAACATAATAATCATGGCAATGTCATCGGCGGACGCCGTCACAAGCGCACCTCTAGTGCGTTGTCTCTCTGAGAACACTCCCTACTAACTAAACAATAATCAAAAACAATATAATCAGAAGGGAAGAGAGCGGTAGAATCTAGCACGCGTGCGCTGTACTGATCTTCGCCTTTTAGCTCGTTACACAATATTTGAAAACAATAATGATAGTTTAAAAATTGTTTATGCATATAAATCAGTGGTATACATATAAATATATATATATATATATATACATACGTACATATGTATGACACAAGTGTTTTTGCATTATTGCATTCTTAATATTAAAGTGTATATTCAACCTCAAGCAATTATAAGTATTTACAATTAATTTATGGAAATATTCACAATTAATTTATACAAATATTTGCAATTAATTTATAGAAATATTTACAATTAATTTATAGAAATATTTACAAATAAATTATGGAATTATTTTAAGCTATAACTAATTATACGGATAAGCCGTGATGGTCTTTGATTTTATGACAGCATTTTAAAACATTTTTATTTGTAAATGTGAAGTAAAGATTCAATCAATCCTATTACTTCAGGTTATAATTTTAGTATTTTATTATTTTATCCAAAATTCTTACGCTTAACTATCAACTTGAAATTCTCCATAAATTAGTTTCTTTATCCAGTAGATACAATTTTATTATATAGTTACCAAATGATTTCAAAGGAATACGTAATGTTTGTTTGCATACAAATCACAAATCGCAATGTACACATGAATCTTATCTGGAAAGGAATCTCCGGATATGGATACGTCCAGCAGCTGGAGCATTATGAATGGATAATAAACATCTCATAAAATATAATCTATCTAATGTTTAATGTACATTTCCATCCTCACAACAATTCTAGGTGAGAGAATGGTGTATATATAAAGAGAGTAAAATAAAAAGAATTTAAGGAGGGGTAATTCATTCTGTTATATGATCACATAACTTAATATATAGAGGAAACACCTAAATAACCTTTTTTCTGATACAAAAAACACCATTAAGTATAAAATAAAAATATCATTATTTAATTTATAAAGCATTTTAAACTTTATATTTAATATAATATATCTGTACTTATTTTTTCTTTATTATTCATTGAAATTTACTAAATCTCCAGCATTAGAATTTACGTTTTGCTATTTCAAGCTCTGGCATGAAGTAATTAGGACATTTTTGAATTATGTAAATCAATATTTAGAAATATATACATATATATATATATATATATATATACACACACTACTGACCATTAAAATTGCTACACCAGGAAGAAATGCAGATAACAAAATGATATTTATTGGACAAATATATTATACTCGAAATAACACGTGATTAAATTTTCAAAACATTTGGCTGGATATATAGATCCTGAGAAATCAGTACCCAGAACAACCACCTCTGGCAGTAATAACAGCAGTTATACGCCTGGGCATTGAGTCAAACCGAGATTGGATTGCATGTACAGAAACAGATGCCCATGCAGTTTCAACACGATGCCACAGTTCATCAACCGTAGTGACTGGCGTTTGGTAACGATTCAGTCGCTCGGCAACTATTGACAAGACGTTTTCTATTGGTGAAAGATCAGAAGAACGTGCTGGCCAGGGCAACAGCCGAACATGTTCCGTATCAAGGAAAGTCCGTACAATACCGGCAATATGCGGTCGGGCATTATCCTGCTGAAACGTAGGATTTCGATGGTCTCGAATAAAGGGTAGAGCCACGGGTCGTAACACACCAGAAATGTAACGTGCACTGTTCAAAGCACCGTCAATGCGAACAAGAGGTGACCGAGACGTGTATCCAATGACACCTCATACCATCACGCCAGGTGATGGGCCAGTATGACGATGACGAATGCACGCTGCCAGTGTGCGTTCACCACGACGCCGCCAAACACGGATGCGATCATTACGATGCTGTACACAGAACCTGGATTCATCTGAAAAGATGACGTCTCGCTATTCGTTCGCCCAGGTTCGTCGTTGATCACACCATTGAAGGCGCTCTTGTCTATGAAGCAGCGTCAAGGGAAGCCGAAGCCATGGTCTCCGACCTGAGAGTTTATGCTGCTGCAAACGTCGTCGAACTGTTCGTGCAGACACTTGTTGTCTTCCAAACGACGCCGTTTCTTGATTCAAGGCTCATGACGTGGTTGCACGATCCATTACGGCCATGCGAAAAATATGCCTATCTTCTGGGCTGCTAGTGATAGGTGGCCGTTGAGATCCCGCATGGCGTTCCGTATTACCGTCCTGAACCCATCGATTCAATATTCTGCTAAGAGTCATTGCATCTTGACCGACGCAAGCAGCAATACTGCGATAAGATAAACCGCAATCCCGGTACGCTACAATACGACCTTTATCAAAGTCAGAAACGTGCTCATACGCATTTCTCCTTCTTACACGAGGCATCACAACAATTTTTCACCAGGCAACAACGTTCAAATGAAATTTGTGTATGAGGAACCGGCTGAACAATTTCCTCCTTTAAACACAATATTGGTGTCGCTACTGGAGCCTGCTTTGTCTGAATGCGCTGAAAAGCTAATCATTTGCATATCACAGCACCTTCTTCCTTTCGCATACATTTTACGTCTGTAGCATGTCGCCTTCTTTTTGCAGCAATTTTAATGGCCAGTAGTGTATATATATATATATATATATATATATATATATATATATATATATATATATATATATATATATATATATATATATATATATATATATATATATATATATATATATATATATATATACACTTTTTAAAACCAATAAGAGAAAAACATTATCCCAAAGGTGAATTATTTGTTGACGTTAAGACTGCTTGGAGATCTAAGATTTATATTCATTCATATTTGTCTTAAACTTGAGTTGATTGCTTATCGATCTCAATACATGTCAAGTTTTAACAGGACATACATAATAAGCCCTAGGCCTTTATATTAAATAGCTTGTCAGAATATAGCGTCGACCGATATAATGGATTTATCGCCGGTATTTTACATTTCCTCTATACATTGCGGGGCTTGCCTCAGATAGTTTTATTTATCTACATTTGTGCAGTACTATTGTATCAACCTTAGTTGAAATGGTAATATATTATTTGTTTAATTATATATATATATATATATATGTTAAAACTGCATCAGATTGTAATGGTATGTTTAAATAATTAAATAATTATTGAATAAATTTTTTCATATTATTTAAAAGTAATTCAACTCTATAAAAGACTTCATTTCAGAATTAATTTCATATTCATCAATTCATAAGGAAAATAAGCAGTAAAGGAAATGTTGAGAAGTAAGGTAATAAATAAAGAAATTTTTAAAATATATAAGTGTGAGTATTTTCTATTGTGAAACAATTAATTATAAATCTAATTTCACTTATTTGTCAATATAGATTTATTGATTAAATTTATCAATATATTTATAGATATAATTTATTGATTCAAATACAAAATTAAAAAAGTATTAATTAAAGATTAAAAATTAATGAAATAAGGAATTAAAGAAGTTAAGAATTAGATAATTAAAGACAGACTAAAAAGAAAGATTAATTAATCGATATAATTTATCATTATTTTTTAAAAATTTTGTTCTGAATTAAATTAATCTAATTAAGAGGGTAATTAAGATGACATTAATAAAAATAGACTGTCGTAATCCATAAAAAATTTAATAATTCAATTTTTTATTTGGAATGATTCAAACAAAATATTTGATCAAAAACATGCTTGATGATTATTAATGCATTACGTTAGATTTTATCTCAATTAATTGAAAGGTTATTTGTAATCATAACGACAATCCATAATGGAGCTCTATTTTAATTACTCTATACAAATCATTCTTTCTATAATAGTTTATTTGATTGAAATCAATAATAAAATTAATAAATTGCTATATTTTATTAATATATTTGTAATATAGAATACAATTCCTAAGGATTTTAGGTCAAATGTAATAACAGAAATCTTTTTTTGAATATGTTTCTTTTTAAAATGTATATAATTATAAGTGTGTGATAGTTATAGTGCACATCGTGTTTATGAAATTAAAATTTTCCGAATATACATATTAAAACTTGATGTTTACTATATCATTTAAGAAACTAAATCAACTCCAAAGACGATATTTATTGTTTTGTGATTATTTCATTGTATCGTTTATTTTACTTAAAGACTAAATAAGATTAAATACCAGTTATGATCCCTATCGAAATAGTTACAATGTAATACATTTTAATTATTTTAATTTTGTAAAATCTGATGTTTGTAACAATTGAGAGGCATTTTTACTTTATTATTTCAGCATATATTGCAATTTATGAACCATTTTCAGCTCTCATGTCCATCAAATACCTTAGAATATTTAATTACCCCATCGAACTATCGAATCCTTTCACCAGAATTATTAGACCAGAATAAGCTAGGGTTTCACTCTGAGGATTTGAAGTATAGTATTTTACAGTGGGTAGACTTACTCGCTCATGCATATTAGATGAGATGTGTGAAACTCGATTTAAGAGAATTTATCGTATTCCTGCAATATTGATAATTCTTGTAGCATTCAAAGCGTCAACCGGCGTTTTCTGAGAGAATTTCAAACCCAAAGCAATTCTAACTATGAGAGATAATTAACTTTACTCGACCTGTGATTGGCATTGAATATTACGATGCGTGTGAATTATAAAGTAAGTTCTCTATATTTTTGTATGCATTTTTTTCATCATTTATCATATTAAGGAATTTACAAATCAACTTTTATATTAGTTCTAATGCTAACTGATAATTTCTCGTTACAACTAAACTTCATTTAAATTTTAATCATAAATTTAATATTAATTACAATTTATAATTTTTATTTTTATGTAATAGACGTCTCATATTAGATATAACTACCTGATGCTGTTTGGTTTTAATTATTAGGAGTTTAATGATTATTTATTGCACACAAGAGCTCTTTAAGGCCGATATCTACAATTGAAAACTGATGTTCGGCGATTACAACTAACGAAATTGGAGACGAGATTCAAAATCTAGAGTTGTTGAATCGGAGATTACAACGTTAAGTATTCAATTGCCAGTTTGTATTTTGCGAGCAATTGTTAAACATTTTAAATACACTACGTAAATTTCGAGGACTTTTATTTATGTAATGGAAAATATATACGTGTTGCAAGTAATGAAATCAGGAAAATTCTCAAGCATCCACATTGAAAGAAATGCATACAAAAGGCAGAAAAGCACCCCCTTCCATTGTTCAAATGCTGCTGGGTTTGAACTCGTAAATATTTTCACTATAAGGAACTCTTTAAAACTAGGCCACGACACATTTAAACTTGCTACAGTACTAATATTTTTACTGAAATAAACTTTAAGAACATTGAAGTTTATTTTGGGAAACATCATTAAAATAATAAAATTCTTTTTCTTTTCGCGTTTCTTTTTTCTTCAAAGTTTATCCTAAAATTGAAAACCACAAGTATTCTACAGCTTTTAGAGTGTTCGTTATTGATCAAGAATAATTCAGAAAAAGAATCATCTTGAAAATGAAGAAAGTTTTGCGTTATCTCAACTGAATAAGTTGAAGGATTTGCAACAATCGAAATAAAAAGATTTATGGTGTTCCAATCCTTCTTTGAAATAAAGCTGTCAAATTGCTCTGAAGTAAAAAGTGAATAAAATGGTGAAATACGTGATCCTATCAGACTTTTTCTACATTGGCACTTCAAAACTCTACAATGGAAACGAAAGTTTTCATGTTCTTCAAAAAACGATATGATGTCTGTACGTAACTTAAATGTATTTAGAAATTACCTAAATGGAGTGAAATTGCAAGGATATATTCTAAATTATTCATTGTTTTCATTGAAATTTATTCATTGAAAAAATTATTCATTAGAAAAATATATTCAAATTGTTTCATTAAGAATCATTATTAGATTTTACTTTTAAACACTAAAATCAACAATTTTGCATGTAGCTAGTTCATTTTTATTAAATTCATAGAAAAGAGTAAGTGAAATAGCATTTTGTTTCATATTTTGAAATAAATAGTTCAAAGTCTTATTTATTAAAATTTAGTATGAAAATATTAATTAAAACTTGTAGTTATATTGAAATTGATATAAGTGCGAAACTCATATAAAAATACTTTTTAGCTGCTAAGCCTATATATGATTAAGTAAAATTAACTTTTACCAGCAGTCTACTCTGTGAATATGCTTAGTATAGATATGATTCAATTCCTTAAAAAATTTCTCTTTACAAAACTCCGCTAAGGAATTTAATAATGAATTCAAATTATTCTTAGTTATAATTTAAATTAATATAACTGATGTATTATAATTATCAAACAAAAACTCAGCATGTCTTAAAAAAAGCACCGAACATAATCCTGATATAAGTACCATCAGTGGTGAGTTTTTATTCTTATTTCCGATCTAAGCTCTGAGTAATAATGAATTGCTATTTGTTTTTATAACATTTCTAGTATTTATCAAATCATTTAAATATCCTAGGACTATCTGACACTACATTTCAATCATTCAAACTCTACTGATCAGAAATGATTTAAAAATTTTTAACAGGTGTCGTTTATTACATTAAAATTTATTGTGAAATACTCTATAACTATTATCTTATTTAATTCGTTTTAAGTTCATTGAAATTAATTTTAACTTATAAAGGAAATAGCATGTTTTTTGGAATTATAACCTCTTAGAGAATGCTGCAAATTTAAAAACATTTTCAATAAATAAATCAATTCTTATTTTCTTTTAATAAGTTTAATTTATCAAATTTCTTTTTCACATATTAATTTATCAATAGAAATTGTTTACAGAAATTTAATTCCGGTGAAATGAATTTTATACAATACCCTTTATGATTTTACTAACATTATCAATCACCAATAGATGAATATGCATCTTAAATATTTGTAAATGTTACACTTTTCCAAATTTTTAGGAAACATACTTACATTGGTTTTTCAATATACGTTGGAATAATTTAATTTTTGTCAAAACGATCACAATGGCATAAATAGATTCAATTCAAGATTTGAAGATGAAAGGCTTAAGAAGCTTCATTTGGCTAATGGAAACTTCACTTTCTCTTCTTCTTTTTTGCAATTTACTCTAGAAGTGATGTTACTTAAAATCCCTTTGCAAGTTAATTAACGGGCCCTGAATACTTTGCGTTTCCTTATTGGGTAGAATAAAGTACGCATTTGAAAAGTAATTGGTCTTCTAGGGAGTTAAAAAAGTAGTTATCAACATAATAATGGAAAGATATGAAAATAATCAATGACATTGAAATGAAAAATCCATGGAATATTTTTTTAATAATTTATTAAAAACTTAAATTTATTTCTGAAATGATACATAATTTATTTCATTAACAAGGTACATACAATATTTTTTTTTCAATATGTTTTTCTAAATAAAAAACCCTTTCAAAATACTGGGTTATAAAGTTTCAATATTTGCTGAATGCATTTAATATATGCAGTTATTGATTTTTATAAGATATGTAAAAATCACATGTATTAAGTAAATTAATTTTATTTTACATTAATGAAATTAATTTAAAAAATCGGGCATACTGGTATTTCTTAGTGAAAATTTGAAAGAATATTTTATTTAAAAATTTGACTTATAAGATTTAAAAATATTGAAGAAAATGCAGAATTATTTTGTATGTATATACATGTACATTAATAATTCATTTTATCTCCAACAATTAAATCTTTTTTCTAATCTGATCATTTCTAAATCAAAATTTATTTCAATTTTAATAAATTATTTTCAGAAAATAAATTACCATAACATTATTAGCAATAATTTAACTGAGGCATACAATGCTACATTTTTAAATAAAAAATACATTATTAAAATATATATTTAAAATAGTTTTAATTTTTCATTTAGTTTAAAATTTGCTTTTGTTGTCAAAATCCCTCATTATCACAGTGGAAATAAATGTCAAGTACAATCTTAATAGTTTATCATAGTTTATTTTTAATTGGAAAAAATTTTCACTGTAAAGGTTTAATGAATTTTTAATAATATTAAATTAATTTTGATTTTGAATCAAGTGAAATGTATTGGATTGAAAAGTAAGATTTAGATAAATATTTTTATTTATCTAAATATTACTTTTCAATCCAATTAGCATTTGTCATTTTAAAACGCGCAAAAAATGATAATTGATATTAAAATGAAATGATAATATACGTGTCAGAAAAATTTGTCGTTTAATTTTATATTTAGATTTTGATAAAGGAAAATAGAAATGTTGAATATATATATATATATATATATATATATATATATATATATATATATATATATATATATATATATATATATATATATATATATGTATGTATGTATGTATGTATGTATGTATATATATTCATATATTTTATATATATATACATATATATATATTGATGTTTTTTAAATAATTCAGCCAGTATAGTATGCTATTTCTTCATTTTATTCCGTATTACAAAATTTATTAAAAATTCCTAAACATGTATTAATATATTTTAGAGATGTAAATCCGCAATTATTAAGAAAGTTGTTTAAATATATTTTTTTAATCAGGAAATACGATGCAATATCAAATTTGATTTCTAGATTTATCATATTGAATTCCAAAAACCATTTTCTTTCTTCTTAATTAATTTAGCTTAAATCTAAATTTTGCCAATGATAAAAAAATTTAGTGATAAAAAAATGATTTTTTGTCAAATATTTGCATGCAAAATATAAAATTATTATGACGCATACACACTCATATGTATGTATGTATTGTATATATATATCTGTGTGTGTTTGTGTGTAATTAAACTGATCTATCTTGTATGTGTGTATATATATAGTAAAAATGTTTTCATGTTCTTTTCAATAAGTTTTATTGATCAACTTATTGTTATGATCTTTAATAAATGATTTTAAATTTAAAGCCAGGTAAAGCATCACGTTCTGTTGTCCAAAAATAAAATAATATTTAACAAATATGTTTAAAAGTTCAATTGAAATACATAAATTATTTTTAAAAAATTACTAAATAATTGTATATAAAATTAAGGAGATGATAGTAATTGAAACAAAACTGCTAATAATATAAATGTACATATTAGTTTCAGTACTTATTTTTCTAAAAATGGGGAGAAACTATCTGCTAGCTGAGAATTACAGATTAGACTCGCCAAGTGGGCCAACAATCATTAAGCCTCTTTCTTTTGGCCAAAGATTCAGCTCAACACCTGCCGTCTTGGCGAGTTTCCCCAACCCCCTCTTTATCACCTCATTCCTGACTTAATAACTCATACCGCAGTTGGAGATAAAACAATGTCCCTCTTCCTTCTTGATCGAAATTCAATAGATTGAGTGCTTGGCTAACAACGATATATTGACCACTAACACAGAGGTAATTAACTGATCACAGCAAAGTTATATAATAGGACAATGTTCTTTTTCGTAATTTAGTTAAAAAGAAAAGATTCTGTATCATCTCTAATTTTATATTCTATTAAATTAATCGAATGATACTTTGCGTCCTCTTTTGTAACTATGTAAATAATATTTTGCAGAAAATGCTGAAAATTTATTTAAATTCAGTTTGAAATTGAAATGTAATTATAATTTACAATTTATAGTAGACTTAGTAAAGATGCTCATAGTGCCGTAAAAATAATAAATAGTTGCGTTATCAAAGACAATTATACAAATATTTTCGACTGAGAATAAAAATAGAAAAATTATTTTTGTAACGTCTTATCATATATAAGAAAAATATTACTTTTTATAAGGGGACAATACATATTTTATTCTGATTTTACAGTCGCTTGTGACAAGTATTTTACACTATAATTGTAAAAACCAAGAAATTTAACAATGATTTTTGAAGTAAGTCAAATACGTTTATTTATATATTTTTAGTTATTTTGCTTATATTTCAATTTATTTAGAGCTGAAATTAATGAAAATTTAAAATCAACATTATGTTTATTGGAATCTCTTGTCTTCTTAAAATCAGTGTATTGTATTTCATAATATATAAATGCATTTCATAATGAAAATGCTTTCAACATACATTCTATTTTATTAAAAAATTTAATAAACTTAAAGCTAATTAAGTATTTGGTATATTAAAAGCAATTCTCACTCTTTAGCTTTACTTGTGTAAATAACAAAACAACGTGCTCTTAAGTAACGATTTATAAATTTAATATTACCAAGTCTGGTTACAGTCACGGTTAATCAGAGCGGGCTATTTGCTTTCTGCATGTATATCTCTCTTAAAGAATTTAATGGACATATTTTTCTGTATAATATGTATCAAAGCAATTTATGTCAAAATTTCTCCAACACTTCTAATAGTAAAAGAAACTACAAAAGAAAAATTCAGTTGAGAAGGAATATTAAGGATGTTCTGACACTTTAGAATAAACTTTAATAGCCATGAGTGAGAGATTTACTCTATGTGATACGAAGTATCAATCAACTAATATTTGTATAATGGTATGCAATTTTAAAATTATTAAAACTTTACAGTTTAAATTAAGGCTATAAGCAAGTATTTTCCTACATATTTATTAATTTACAACACACCACTTATAATAATAATAATATAATGCCTAAAATTACGTTTTCAAAATTAAACTTTAGACGAAAAAAAATTATTTTTTTTAAATGTATGTTCAGTTGTTTGATAATGATTGTCATTTGATGTTATTATATTTTTGGCTACTATTACCATGTTTGTATCTTGCGTTTTGTTTTGAACGCAGTTTTAAAAGTATATGTGCTTTTACTGAGGTTATGTAGGCTGCTACATACTTCATATTTATTATTAAGATATAATAAATAATGTAAGAGATTCTTCCTTATTTTATTATAAGCTTTTCTAGACCACTGGGTGGACTGGGTACCTTGAAAAAATTAGAAGAACCATATATTTTGGATCATTCTACCTAAACTTATATAATATTTGATTTATGATTACTCTTTACGAATTCAATTGTCTACAGCTAATTAAAACTTCGAAGTTCGTAAAAAATATTGATTGAATAACAATAAACAATGAATCTTTATACAATGAAACCGTGAAATTCAATATTTTCTTATAACATATTTAATTTTAAGGTTTTATTGTTCAAAAAAAGATTTTTGAAATTTTAATAATATTTCATTTCAAATACATAGAATTTACATACCTCATGATGAATTTGTAATTTATATTATGCCTAGTTACGTAGTGATTAATGAAGTAACACATTACGTTTCACATATTACATATTTAAGTTTTTAATTCGCATCGATGATATATATTTTTTTTATTTCCAATGTCAGATTATAGACAGTTACAGCAAAATAAATAAAAAGGATAGAACAATAACACAGAAAGATACTACAACAGAGTCTAATAATCTAACATGTCTCTAGCTTCCCACTAGCGCTCAATTGAGATTAATTTCTTAAATCTTTCATTCTCTTATCAGTAGAATTCTGAAAATTAATTTTAATTATTAAAACCATATTAGTTGAAGCTCATTTTTATACCTATGAAAAGATATTTATAGTTGTTTTGCAACGTCCAATCAGATATAATTAGTAATCCTGCAGTTAGTAATTATATTTGTTGTATTGATAATTGTAGTAATATCCTACAAATGTAAGTTATTATCAGCTATATATAACCAAATTCATATAATTATATGTAATTTGACCAAATGACATAAGCACCAAATTACATATAATTAGTACAAATTACAAAACACCAAATTACATATAATTAGTACAAATTACAAAACACCAAATTACATATAATTAGTAACAAACTACAGTTGTATAAATATCAATATATAAATCAAATTGTTTTATTTGTTTTTTTATCTTTTTATTTAATTTTTCAACGTTTTGGTTTCAGTTATTGTTTGTTATGAAAGAAGTTTTTTATCACATAAAAGGAAACAATATCGTATGCTTCTGAGTGTGACAGTTATATATTTTTTGCCATAAAATATTAAATCTCTACAATGTTCTCTCATATATATATATATATTAGAATTAGTTTATTTATTAAGGTAAGTCTTTTGATAATACTTAATTAATTGTTAGATATTCGCCATGTTTTAGGCTGGACCAGACTTATAACAAATTTTTTCAATAGACACTTAAAATCCCTGTTCTATTCTTACGGAAAAATGTTTTTTGCTATCATGTTTGAAGTGTGATGACTCTCAAGTCAAACATATTCTGGATTGTTTTTAACTTTCAAAATTTCATCTTTTCACAAGTACAATTTTAGTGTTAGAGAGACAAATTTCATAGACCTGATTTAGAGTATTAAATGACGAAGAAACACAATAACAACAGTATATTCTTAGAGACTTGATTCAGAATGATAATTTATCATTTTTGTGGCAAGCTGCTGTTAAAATGCTACCTTTTTTTCACTTGCATAACAATCTTCTTCGTATACTGTTTGTAAACCAGCAAAAATCTGTAACAAGTCCACTTAAAAATTTTCTTTTTCTTTGGGACTCCTTTGGTGAAGATATTGATTTCATCAGTTTATTGCTTTTGTTTCCATTTTAGCCAAGGATAATGGGTTTACAATACCTTTTAATATCTTCTTTGATTTAGACTTATTGCTTAACATTAATTGCAAAGTTATAAGTCAAGCACTTTCTCAATTATATAATTTATGGGTAAAATACCATATTTATAAGCTATATATTAGGCATATTACCATGTATGCGTGTTTATATTATAGAGGTCGAAAAACTAATAGATATGATCGTTTATCAGTAGAAAACTTCTATTGACACTGGCGTTACTTATAAGTTGTTCAAAAATAAGATATTATGTTATTTTCTTCGCAACATGTGTATAATGACAAATACAAAAGATAAAAATCTTATCAATCATCTAGAAAAATGTTTCAATGTAAAGTACAAATAATGATTTAATTATTAATTTGAAATAATTTTTTTATTAACTTCCCTATGACAAAAACAGTTCTCCTTACATAAAATATATCTTTTTATTAATAAATCGTTCCATTAAGATGCAATTTTAAAAATAAAAACTGTTTTTATAATGTTTACTTTCACATACACAAATATGTTTAGATAATAATTGGGACTTTAGTTTTTATACTGTGTAATAACTATAGATAACACTTAAGGAAATTTTGCGTTGATCAAGCAAATATCTTAAGAAAGAGCAACTACTTAAGACACACAGTAAGCAATTGATAAACGTTAAAAGAGTATTTCTCATCGTAATTATTTATTATGTAATCAAAAAGTTAAAATATTTTATTACAAATATTCATTATATTTAAGAAACGCCTTATGATATTAATTCATAGCATTATTTCTCAGTGATGAGGCAAAACGAACAAGTTAACACTAAAAATTTTAAATCATTCATTTCTATAGTTCCTCCAAGTTAATAAATTTAAGATATTTGAAAATATCACTTTGGAGGTAAATACATTTTTGATAAAAAAAAATATTTTAGAAAAAATTTAAGAAAAAGAAATAAGTTAAATTCTTATTATAATTAAAGTGATAAAATCAACATTCATCAGCACAAAGGACAACTATAAACTACTCAAAATAAATTTCAAAATTAATTTAAAACAAAATGTCCTTGCTAGATACTAGAATTAAAACTAGATTCAAATCAAATTCAAAACTCTCCTTTTTTAGAAGGACATATTTATATTTTGAGAAGTATATATATAAATACTGATTTATCAATAGTCACATACTTTGTATTATACAATTTTGAGCATTCTATCGTATTTTATCAAAAATAAATATGACCACTTACAACTATGAAATTTATGTAATCTTCTTAAGTAATTAAAATGTTCAATTATTTTTTATTGTTATTAAATGCAAATATTTTAATTTTCTCTCATAACAACTGAAATATCTTTGCAAATATCATATGCTGAAAAAAACAGGAGGGATTTATATGCGCAAATATAAATGTGACACACAAAGGTATACTCTAGGCTTAGAGTAAATTTGATATTTATTATTATAAAAATTGTAAATTTCTCTTATTTAGACTTACACAAATCTGAGATATCAAACATTATTTATTCATTTATTATTAAAAAGAATTGAATTTTACAATATTTTAAATTTTTCTCCGACTTATAATTTAACTTAAGAATTTAATGTAAGTTTAAAAAATAAGTATTACAATATAATTTGCTACAATCAAAAATGTAATCTTTTTCTTAAATATGAAACTTAAACCACAAATAAAGCAAAACTTGTGTCTATAAATTTGACACCAAACCAGAACAAAATAAAAAAAAGGATTCTTTTATCTTCTTATGTCATTCAATACAACAAATTACGACGTAAGAGAAATATTTTATATTTAGTCTATGACGTAATTTTAAATTGATACAATTTGGCATTAGTATTGAATAACATAAAAATATATTATTTTTCCAAGTAAGCAATTTAGTCAGCTTCAAATAAATAATCAATACTAGATTTACAGAAGTTATTTTTTAAATCTCCCTTGATAAATGTTATTGTCTCAGTTGATGTTTATATATATATATATATATATATATATATATATATATATATATATATATATATATATATATATATATATATATATATATATATATATATATATATAATATATATATATATATATATATATATATATATATATATATATATATATATATATATATATATATATATATTTCTGTGTATGTGTGGTCCCTGAATAGAAACAGCGGAAGATAACTGATTTAATCAATTTAGTATCCCATTTTCATTGGTAAGAAGTCAGTAATTTCATCATCTTTCACTGGTATGATGAGTCATTGCATAAGTTCATAATTATAATATACATAAGTTTATAAAAATAAATATAGGTATATTTACTGAGCATTGTTATAAATGTTATCAGAAAAGAGGGAGAGAAGTACATTGTTGAAAGATAATTTAAGAAAAAGTCATTACAATAAAATGCAGGATTTTAACATTTTTCAATGAATATTTTTTTTAACTTCCTCATTAATAGAAAATTAATTCAGTGTCAGACATTTTCCTCTTAACTTCAACAGTTGAAATGATATTTATTTACGATTTAACTAGAACAGATATTATATATATAATTTAGTCAAACCAAAATAAAACATGATAGAGTTTTTTAATAGGTGCAAAAATACTCAGAATACATTTCGTGATATTATGACTGACAAACTAAACTTGTATACTGTATTATAACCATATCATTGATCATATGATAAATTGAACAACATAATAATTAGTGATAGCTAAATTAATTTGTGGCAGGCATTATTTTAAATAATGGTGTTATATTAATTTTGAAAACACGTTATTTAAATGAAATATTTAAATTTTTGAAGTACGTTATTTAAAGGATTGGATACTCAATTATGTCTTGTAATAATATGGTTACTTAATTAAAATCAATTAGTCTATGTTATTTTTTACATAATCTATTACAAAAGCTCTCAGGGACGATATACGCAAAATATTGCTCCAGATATAATTTTTGACTTACAAATATTTTATGATGCACAACTAAGTGGTATTCATTATGAAACTTATATAATATATAAATAATATAAGTATACAATCATTAGAAGATAACATTACTTGGTGAATAAAGATTTTACAAAAATAATAGAATAATCGCTTGTCAATTAGTAAGAAGCATAACGTACGTATTTTATGATGCAATTTCTACTATATATCAAACTGATCTCTCTATTATGTTAAATTATAACTACATTATTAATTCTATATATGACACACTGACTAACATTTTCCCATATTTGTTTCATAATTTATTTTACATATATTTCAATATAAATTACCATTGCATTTTTAGAATAAAGGGAAATTTATGTATTAGATATATATAATAAATATATGTATATACACGCAATAGTTTTTATGAGTTAGTTGTAGATTATAATACTTGAAACTGTTTATGATAAGTTAAAATCTCGCAATCAGTTCACTATTGCTGTAAATTTTGATCGAAAACTGGTGATTTATGTTTAGGAAAATTTTCCCTAATTTTTGTTACTGAAGCTTACGAATCGTATTATGGCATTGATAGTAGTTTAATAAATTTTATGAATAAATAAATAGGAAGAATACTTAAAGCAGAATATACAGTAACATGGTGATTTTAACATGATTTGAAATGTAGGAAATTGCTTAAAATCTTCACCTGTAACCAGTGATTCGGTCGGTGAGCCTTGCCTCTTTTCTTTCTCCGCGGGTGAAGCCTCTATATCGGGGGGCCCCTCTTTACTCGCCGGACCCTCTTGCGCTTCTTTCTCACACTCCCCACTTTTCTTACAGTTTTCTTTACTTTCCTCAGACTTTTCTACCCCTTTACTCGCTCCCTCTTTTACCTCCTTGTCGCCCCCTTCCATGGGGAAGAAATGCACTTAAACTTCGCGCGCCTCACGTGAAACCAGGATAAACCGGAATCGCAGCAAAAGGGAAAAGCGTATTCCGGTTCAGAGGACCCTTATGTGTGACAGCAGCCAAAAGGAATCGCACACGGAACGCTCACCCTTCCTTCGCAGCTTCATCCACAGAGGATGCGGGAGAGCAAAGGAGGATCAATCGATAGGGAGCAAGCGCCGACTGGTGGTTCCCTTCTACCCGATTATGCTCCTCCTCCTCCTCTACGTCTTCGCATCCCCGCATTTTTCAAACTTGCCTTCATTCATTTATTGGCAGTTTTTTTTCTTGTGTTGCTAGTTTTATGCGGTTTCTGGATGAGTCTCTCTCTCTCTCTCTCACATTTACAACTGAGGTACATGTTTTTTTCCTCTTTTTTATCTTCAATTTCTGGTTTAAAAGAAATTTCCCCGTAAAGGTAGAGTGAAAAATAAATTAGTAAAATATTATTTATTGACTCAAGATCATCGGTTGAATGTTAAGCACGTTAGCAGTTTCAAGTATATGAAGCAAAAGATGTGAGATAGTTTTATAAATATTGAGATTTAGTCTGGTAACTACGATATAATATGTAACATTTTAGGCTTGTATTTGAATACTAAGTTTGCTCAAGACTTGGACCAAATATATCTTAAGCAGTTTTAGTATTCAAATACAAACCTAAAATATTATACATTATATCGTAGTTACCTATTATCATTTCCATCAAATCAAAAAATCCAAAAATCATCAAACATATACAAAACTGTATATATATAAATATATATGCAGTCCAATGGCTGAGATGTTAGCTTTCCTGACACCTGAGCTGTGGGTCCCAGGTTGAATTCCGGTTCGGGCATGGATGTTACTTTCTTTCTCTGTTCCCTCTGTGTTTCTTAGTCCTTTCTTCTGTAATGATGTATGAATGTGTCCCACCTTATAAACGAGCTTGTAGTGGTAGGGCGCGGGCAACGCTACTTACCTCTGTGACTTGGTTCATAGGTGGCCTCTGGGTAAAGACAAATGACTAGCACTTTCTGGCACTAGGGTTCGTCACCCAAGTGCCCGCCGTTGGAATATATATATATTTATTCTTTTCATATATTTTGTATATTAATTGCGAATTTTATTGCATTTGTCTTTCATTCAGTGAATAATGAAATATGATGTAATTTAAATATATTGAATGTGTTATTTGTGTTGTAAGAGGACTATATGTTACAAGATCATTTAGCTGTTAACCAAGTATTTAATACTTAACATTTTACGTAGCAAGCAAATACAAGCGAAACGCAAATTCATCATGAAAGAAATGAAAAGATAAGAGGTATAAGGGATACAAGGAATGTGAGAAAAAGAAAGAATATATTTCACATAAAAACAAAAAAAAAATTATTAAATAATAAGATTCCTAATAACAATATCATAAGTTTATTTCTTAAAACCGCATAAAAATAATTCCGCTGATTGTTTTTGATTAAAGAAAAATCATACTACATATCAAGCAATTTATATTTATTATTTGATAAAATTTTACAAATTTCTTGACAATCACTTTCATAAGAAAATTTTTACTTCATTTTTGATTTTCTAAATTCCATTGACTTCTTGTATTGTTAATAGATCATATGTTACACTTTATGAATCTTACACGTAAATTTTCCCGATATTTAATAATACATTTTGTACAATATTTGGACCTGTGTATTTTAGCTACTAAGCAATTACTACAAAGCAATTGCTTTTCCAATTTTTATTAGCTAATTTAAGTTTCTTTATTAGAATAGATTTGCATTACAATTTTTGGATTTTTCACTAGAATCATCATTCTCATTCTTCTTCAAAAATTTTCTTTTCATATCCTATTACATTAAAATTAAACTAAGATCTGTGCCACGACAACCCTATGTGGGCAAGGCCTACAGCCCCCAACTCCATTTTACTGATCAAGAGGCCCTGGGTTGGGAAGCACACATTCCGATTAGTTGATGAGCCTAATGCGAAACACCCATTGTTTAGTTCGCAAGCATGCTTAGAACTCAGTTTATCGACCCATTGAAGGGATGCAAGGCTGAGTCAACCTTATTCAGCTCAAGCGTCGAACCTGGGACCTCTACCTTGGAAGCGTGAAACGCTATTACTAAGCTACCGGGATTTCATATTCTACTAGAACCCATATTCGGATGATAAATCATTCATTCATAATTTTTTATTACTAGTCATACTATTTACCAATATGATCATATTGATTACCAATTTTGGAAAATATATCAAAGCAATTACAAATTTAACTTTTTTGTAATTTTAAACGCTTATAGTGTTTTTTAGGTATCAAGAAATAACTTATCAGTAATAGTTTAAACATTTTTTAAAGTTACCCTATTTATCTAGTGCTTCAAATCAGTGTACGTTAGTTTTTTTTTTTTTTTTTTTTAGATATCTTAAAATTGAAGTTAAGTATGACGATAAATGTTTGAGAAAATTTGTGTGTATGTGTGTGCGTGTTTGTGTGTTTTTTTGTGACTTTCTTGTGAAAGTTTTCTACACGGTTTTAATTTCTTTTTCAAACTTTGTGGTTTTGTTGATTTTAGGAGTGACTTAACTCAGACATATTTTCAAAGCCACAGATATTTCCGTTGCTTTCCATACATTAACTTTTCTCGTGTACTAAATATCAATTAGATAAATTTCTTCAATATTTTTCAAACAGTGAAAATTGAATAAATAATGAATAAATTTAAAAAATTACGTTATTTAAAAAAGCAAAGTTATTTTTCTTCACTTTCAGATTTATTTAGCTCCAAAAAATTTTAAATTTCAAAAGAGAGAAAAGCAAATTATAAGGAAAACTATGATGAAATAAAATCACTTTATAGAAGCTTTATCATTTACTATAAACTTTAATAATTATAATTTAAAGTATAAAACATTATAAAATAAATAAGATAAAAATTATAATGTCTTAGCAATATTTTCCATCTACATTTTATCCATGTATTAAATGAAAAAAATATGTCAAAAAATTAAAATCAAACAAAAACAATAAATATTCATGCATTAATATATTGCTAAAACAAACACGTTTCCATAATTTTAGACAGTAAATATGATATTTAAATTCATAAGTAAGCATTTTTATAATCATGAATATAAAACAAGAAACGAATTCAGTGTTATTTTTAGTCGTTTTAAACTTTCTGCAGAATCGACATAATTATATAAGAAATTATTCTAAATCCAGCAATGCTTTCAATTTGGGAAAATTTTAGGATTTTTCTATTCAAGAATTGAAGCAAATTTTAATTTATCACTACAAAATCACAAGCAAAATTATAAATCACTATGCAACGAGTTATTAATTAAGTAGTTTTTATATATATGGAAGCTTTTAATGTTATTATTTCCTTTAAATATTTCTCTTTAAAAATATAAAATGATGTTTAAGAGAAGGCAATAAAATATTTTCTGTAAGCGTCAAGGAAACAAAATCCTTTGAAGCATGGACTCTTCTTGGCAGTCTATCAAGTCTTCTTTACACCTAAATTCCAATATTTATTTCTTCTCAAATAAATAAACTACGCAGACAAGAAAAATATACTGAAAATTGTCCATTTCTCGAGTTGTAGATAATTGTGAGCAACAGTTCCCATTGACCCGACCGGAACAACTGGTAGCATTAGGACAAAGTAATTTTTCGAATGGAAGAGAGTGAGAAAAGGGAGAAGTTTTGGCAAAGTTTCAAGGAAACCACCTTTTGGTGTTGTGATTAATAGACTTCTCCCTCATACCAAACCTCAGGCGGAAGCTACAAAATCTTAACTAGGATCACAAATAGAAAGTTTTCTCTTTCATCTCGATTTCATGCTTAATTTAATGAATTTGCATAAAAGCTTTTATAAACTCAATGTTTTGATATTACGTGATAAGTTGGTACTTTAGCATATTTAAATGCATAGATATGATAATTTACTTATATTGCAAAAAAAAAATAATAATAAATAAATAAAAATAAATTACCAATGCTGTTTTTGTGCAGTTGAGTAGAATTGCTTATTTTACGTTTGGAGTAGTATAATTAATGATGAAATATATTTAATTTAATGAACTAAAATTTTATTTGAGTTTTATAACTTATGTTTTCAATTTATTAATTAACTGTTGAAAACTGTTTAGGTGCATTTTTAATGACCTTAATTTGTTTAAAATATATTAATCATTAAAATGCTTAATTAATTATACAAAGTATATAATTAATGATGAAAAGTTTGTTAACTAAGCATTATCAAAATTTATTTTATCGTATAATTATATATTAATTATAAGTAATTCCCCTAATTACTAAGGAAATTCTCATATCAATATAGTTTTTACAAGAATAAATTTCATGAAATGTAATGTAAGATTTGTAATCTGTATATTAACATTAACTTGGCATTCAATAAAACTTTGCCTCATTGCAGAGAAATTATAATTATGTTTGTTACAATGCACAACTAAAATTGGTACAAATATTTGAACAATAAAATTAATATTTGTGAACAACATATTAATTTATAAAAACTAAGACCAAATTATGCAAATTAATTTACTAAACTTGTGGGAATAATAAATATAATTCTTTATTAATATAAGAAATTAGATATAAATATAATTATTAAGAAACTCATAAGCTAATATGTCACATTCATTTGGATCCAGAAATTTATGAAATACTGTTGTATCATTATGTCATATAATAAGCTCGATGTATAGTTAATAGGTTTGTAATATATTATTAATGTAATTGGTTTGTTGTAATGATACTATAGATTCTTTGTTAAGAACTCCATTTTGGAAATCAATATTTATTTATATGTTTTTGATTTCATTTTTCTTAAATAAAAA